>PVJN01000743.1:0-176053 GCA_004026805.1 Lasiurus borealis
TTTTTTTTTTTTTCCCCATGAATTCTTTCTTGGGCAGATACTAGAGGATGTGCTCCAACACAACCAGAAAGTAAAGAGGGATACATGAAGTAAAGGGATAACATTTGTGGAGGAAAATAAAGGAAATTCTCAGCATAAAAATTAAGGGAGTTGATCAAATCTAGGGAAAAACCAGCCCAAATAGAACAGGAAGGCAGAAATCTTTAGAAAGAACATTGTTCAAGTTAAAGAGACAGAACATATCCAAAAATGGTGTCCCTTTTTCTAGGCCCTATCAAGACTTCATCCCTGACCTAATTACAGTGTCAGCCTTTCCCAGGAGTAAAATTTTAAACTAGTCATTCTGAAATTCCCTGGTCAGCACTAGCAAGGTCATCTGCATGATAAGACCTGTGTGTGGGGTAGATATGGCCCCAAATCATTTGGTCTGGCCTTGCCAAGGCATTAGGGGTAAGTTACTTAAATGTTTGACCAAATATAGCAGGATAATGTTTAAGTTGATAATGTTGATTGATATGTAAATGATGTTTTAAATATCCAAATGGCCCTTGGCAGGAAAAAGATTCTCCACCCATTCCCTAAGGGAAGGTGACCTTGCCTGAAATAATCCACTCTTAAATTTGTTGACCACCTTCTTTCTTCCTATAAAAACCTTCCCTTTTGAACCCATTGAATTTCATTCTTTAATAGTGAATTTGGTTGAATCGTGTGCTATTGAAATTCATATCTACTCAGAACATTAGAATCTTAGTGACCTTATTTGGAAATAGAGTCTTTGCAGATGTAAGTATGTAAAATGAGGTCAAACTTATAAGAATGCAGGTCATACCGGGACCTTGACATCCTTATAAGAAGACCCCAAGAGACACAGAACGAGAGAAGACATAGAGGGAAGAAGAATATGTAATGATGGAGGCAGAAATTAGAATAATGCATCTACAAGCCAGCAAACACCAAGGATGCCAGCAATCCCCAAACACTAGGAGCGTATTGTTTTTAAGAGCCCTTAGAAGAAATCCTTGGGAAAGCCTTGGTGTTTGAGAACTTCCGGTCTCCAGAATTGTGAGAGAATAAACTACTGTTGATTTAAACCACCAAGTTTGTGGCAATTTGTTACAACTGCCCTAGGAAATTAATCCAACAGGAAGAAAGCAAACAAATGGGAACCAATAGATTTGGTATTGAATTTGATGATTTGAGAAGTAGCATTGGAGAATTTTCCAATTCTGTTGGACAATTTGGGAGAATTAATACGGTAATATAAAACAAATAAGTGATTTAAAAATCACTCCATGAAAAATAAATAGTTAAATATTGGAAAATATTGTACATCACTTAGCTCAGTAATAAACAATATTTACATAGATTTAAAAAAAAAAAAAAGAAATCCCCTAGTGACAAGTTGTTTCTACATCTCGGTTGCTTTCACTTCCCCTTTGTCTTCCTGATCAACAGAAAATAAACTTCTGCCAAATCCTTATTAAATCAAATGTCATATCAATTATTTACCCTCCAGCAAATCTTTTTCACTATTTCTATTATTCTTTCAAACTTGAGTGTATCGTTTAAAACTTGATGGCTCTCTCAGCAAGGATTTGTTGAAGTATAAACACCAACTTACATTTACTTTAAGTAAAATTGTATTCATGTTCTAAATTGGTGGAAGTTTTGTTTCATTTTTGCTTTCAGAATAAAAATACCGAAGTCTAAATTTAACTAAAACCCAACATGGAAAGCTTGGAATTAATGGCATGAAAGGCCCAATCTAACATCTCAATATCATATCATTCCAACTATTTATGTTTTTGTGATTCCTATGTTCTTGATCAAAAGAAGTTATCAGATTTGGTATGGTGAGGTCTTGAATGTGACTCATTATTCTGGAGTATATGAAGCCAAGGTAGCTGGCAATGGAAAGAGACTTAACTTGGGATAAACACATAATACAATATACAGATGATGTATTACAGAACTGTACTCCTGAAACCTATATAATTTTATTAACCAATTAGTGGCCCGGTGCACAAAATTCGTGTACATTAAAAGGAAATTAATTAGAGGAAATAATTTAATATTGGTATTTGCCCTTTCTCTATAACAGAAGTGTCAGAGATAAAAGAAAATTAGCAAAATGTATATAAAAACCTTCCTCTTGTCCGAGTCTGGGACACACCATGGGACCTAGAGTCAAGTCCCTGCCCACCCACATGCACTTCAAAATCCTGTGAGATCCAGACTCAGCCAGCCCCCTCCCCCATCGGGCTAGATCCAGACCTGGCCAGTCCCAGCCTTGTCAAGCCCCACCAGTCAGGGGATGTAGCCTCAGGTTCCCTGGCCCAGTACCTGGAGGGGGGCACAGCCTCAGATCCTCTGTCAAGCCCCACTGGCAGAGGTTGCAGCCTCAGGTTGCCTGTCAAGCCTCACTGGAAAGGGGGTGCAGCCTGAGTTCCCCAGACCAAGCACTGGGGGTACACCTTGAGCTCCCCCATCAAGCCTCTCTGGGTGGGGAGTATAGCTTGCAGTACCTGTCAAGCCACACCTGTTGTGATCTGAGGTACCCCAGTTGGTTCTGGGACAGAGGGAGCAACCTGAAGTCCCCTAGCCCAGCACCAGGTTGAAAAGCTCACCTTGAGGTCCCCCATCATGCCCCACCAGGAGGGGATGTGGCCTGAAGTCCCCTGTCAAACCATGCCAGGTTGGGAGTACATCCTGAAATCTTCTGTCAAGACCTGCCAGGTGGGGGACACTCCCTGAGGTCCCCTGTCAAGCCCCACAGGGGCGGGGAAGGGCGTAGCCTTAGGTTCCTGCTGATTGCTTGTTAAGACTCTCCTTATGAGAACCTGGCCTCAGCTGTGGGTGCAGCCATCTTTGTGATGGAGTGATGGTTAATTAATATATTCCCTCTTTATTAGATAGGATACTACCCCAATAAATAAAATAAAAGAAGTAAAACAGAAAAGAAACCAAGACAGCTCCTTACATTTCATTATATGATGACTGACAAATAAGGAAGCTAAAGTGATCACTGACAGTATGCATTTAAAGAGCAAAAGAAGCCCTAACTGGTTTGATTCAGTGGATAGAAGTCTGACTGCGGACTGAAAGGTCCCAGGTTTGATTCCAGTTAAGGGCATGTACCCAGGAGGCAGCTGATTGATGTTTCCCTCTCATTGATGTTTCTAACTTTCTATCCCTCTCCCTTTCTCTCTATAAAAAATCATTAAAATATATTTTAAAGAATAAATTAAATAAATAAATAAAGAGCAAAAAAATTGCAATGAAATTCACCATGACTTATTTCATGAAAACAAACATCTTTAAGTTCAGAAGAAAATCTATATACCATATATGAAACATTTTTTTCTCTGTAGCAATTTATGTCCAACCTTGGCAAGTGGTTACTGAGTCTACTGGAATATCTTAAGAATCATTTTTTAAAAATATATTTTATTGATTTTTTTTACAGAGAGAAAGGAAGAGGGATAAAGAGTGAGAAACATCAATGAGAGAGAAACATTGATCAGCTGCCTCTTATACACCTCCTACTGGGGATGTGCCCATAAGCAAGGCATATGCCCTTGACCAGAATTGAACTCAGGACCCTTCAATACACAGGCTAACACTCTATACATTGAGCCAAACCAGGACTTAAGAACCACTTTAAGATATTCTTGGATTCCAAGTTTCCTCACTGAAAATAATGTAAAACTAATTAATCTCCAAGTTTCCTTATAGCTCAGAATTTCTTATTTACATCTCTTGCTAGCTTACAATTTACAACAGAATATAAAAGCTATGTGAATGGATGAGAAGGAGTGAGAGGGATAATAAAAAGAGAAGGTGTCAAGGAGACAATGGGACATAGAATATATTGTGCTTTTGGTATATAAGAAATAATCAAGTTCTGAATATATTTTGCAGGTATAGAAAACAGGTTAAATTAAATAAATAGAAAATAGAACACTACCCTATATAATAAAAGCCTAATATGCTAAGTGTCTAGTCATCAGGTTGTCCATTCAACCAATCCTTTCTAATAAAAGAGTAATATGCAAATTAGTCACCACTCCACTATACTCACAAGCCACGCCCATAATCCAATCAGGAGCAAGTATGCAAAATAACCCCAATCAAGATGGCTGAGGCCATGGATCTAGCAGGAAAAAGACTTGGATTTCCCTGCCGATGGAGGAAGTTATACTTTCCACATACCCTGGAGGTCCCAGGCCTCCACTCAAGGCTACAAAGTTTCAATTATAGAAGATAAATAAATTCCAACAAAAATGGCAGCAGCCATGGAGCTGGAGAGAGCTGGAGGCTAGGGTTGCCCCCGGCTTGGAGGAAGCCAAGCTTCTGCAGCCCTGGCCTGTCTTGGCTCCACTCCAGGATACAAAGTTTCAATTGTAGAAGAAAAATAAATCCCAGATACCAGGGCCTCCACTTGGGTTGCCTGGGGCATGGTCAGCCTGCAAATCACTACAGGCCCCTCACCCAGGCCACCCCACATCCCAAGGGAGCCCCCACCTTGATTCTGGACACCCTTAGGACACAGCCATGCATCAGGCCTCTACCCTATCTAATAAAAGAATAATATGCAGATTGACCATCACTCCAACACACAAGATTGCTGCCCCCATGTGGTCAAAGATCCTGTCCCCATGTGAACAGAAGATGGCCACCACCAGATGGCCAGTAAGGGAGGACAGTTGGGAGGGACCAGGCCTGCAAGGAAGGGCAGTTGGGGGAGATCAAGCCTGCAGAGGAGGGCAGTTAGGGGGACCAGGCTGGCAGAGGAGGGAAGTTGGGAGCAACTGGGCCTGCAGGGGAGAACAGCTGTGGGGACCAGGCTTGCAGAAGCAGGCAGTTAGGGGTGACCAGGCCTGCAGGGGAAGGCAGTTAAGGGTGATCAGAGATGGGCAGTTAGGGGCAAACAGGATGGCAGGGGAGTAGTTAGGCATCAATCAGACTCGCAGTAGAATGGTTAGGGGGTGATCAGGCTGACAGACAGAAGCAGTTAGGGGCAATCAGGAAGGCAGGCAGGTGAGCAGTTGAGAACCATCAGTCCTGGATTGGGATCAGGCCTAAAGGGGTAGTCAAACATCCCTCGAGGGGTCCCAGATTGGAGAGGCTGGAGGCTGGGCTGAGGAACACCACCCATGCACAAATTTTGTGCACCTGGCCTCTACTCAAAATATAATATGCTAATGATATGCTAAGGCTACTCAACTACTCACTATGATGTGCACTGATCACAGGAGGAAGATGCTCCAACCAGTAGGTTAGCTTGCTGCTGGTGTGTGGCTGGTCGGTACTGAGTGAGATGGGCTGGACATGCCCTGAATCCTTCCCGCAGTCCCTCCCTGGCTGGCCAACTTCCCATGTCCCTCACCAGCCCTGATCCTACACCAGTGGGGTCCCTCAACCTGGCCTGTGCCCACTCACAATCTGGACTAAGAGGCCCCCTTTCCCCAGAATGTATGAATTTCATGCATCAGTCCTCCAGTTACCTATAAAAAATGAAGGAACTCTAAAGAAATTTGAAAACAAGGCAAAGAAACTATTAGCACTTTCTTTACATAAGTATTTTATTTATATTTAATACACACGAAAATTAATTATCCTTTTTTGCATTCTTCAACATTCCTAATATCATCCAGTTATATTGCATTGAGATGATTAAGTCAAAATCATTTTCTTTAAATAAATATGAACAAAGAATATTGTAAACCCAAATATAGGCTACATTAAAATATGTTCTTTTATCTATTGCATTCACTGTCTTCTTCCCATGGAGAATAGTGCCTGGAGTACAATAATAGAAATTTTATCAGTATTGGTTGAATAAACCTCACAAAAATGTGTTTTTTTTTTTCATTTTAATTACTACATAACCTCATGTCGAGGGTATAAAATAAAGACTAAAAAGAAAAGTCATTAGATAGTTGAGATCTATATATTCCTAGTGCAATTATCAATAGGATCTATAATCTAACTCATTATATTTCCCATTTGGAGAGGTTCCATACAATGAACTGAGAGGTCTTTTTCTGAGAAGAATGTGTTTACTTCTAAATACCACTTGCCTTTTATAAAACACTGAAGGTGCTTCATCACATTATTACCAATCATCCATTTAAAAGATCTTAAAGATGCAAGGCTCTTCCTAAAAAGGGCACCTTCCCCAAATAACAATGATACAAGTTGCTCTGTCATGTTTTCACTGTATTAACTGCCTCCAACATTGATTCTTACTTAAAAGCTGTTAGTATTTCTATCTTGACACTACGTAACTTCTTTTTTTCAGACACTGCCACCTGAAGAAACATCTTAATATGTATAAATATTTATGTACATACAATTTAATTGACTTGCAATACTGATAGAGCAAGTGATCATCAAGAGAGAAGTGCACTTTTATAGGAATTTATAGCATTTGAGGTTTTTCTTTCTAAAATGGCAAAGAGTATGGGGTTTAGGAAAGGTCTTGAGAAATATACACGTGAGATTAAGGTCTCCAGAAGGAAAAAAAAATGTAAGGACTTTCATCAAAATTTACTTACACATGCTAGACAGAGTAAAGGCAATGAAAGTTTGTAAGACTTCACAGAAAGTGTCAATTTTGTTTATTCCAGTTAGTCTCCTAACAAATGATAGACAGAACTGAATTCATATTTTTAACTAGTTCACAGAAGTTTGGAAAGACCCAGAGCAGTTTCCAAAAACATATGGGGACCCAAATTAACAAAAAAAAAGTTTAGACTAGAAAACCAGCACTAATACTTCATGTGTTTCTAAATTGACATTTTCATGATGAGCAGTGATTCTGGAATATCGATATCTGTGTAGAGTGCAGAAAACCACTTCACAAGGAAAAAGCTAATAGCAGGAAAACCAACAAAAATGTTAATTGTTACTAAACTTAATTATTGTCAGTAAAAAATAATGTTCCCTCATTTTAAAATCTGAATTGTGATCACAGCTTTGTGAAAATCAGTCATATTAACACATTATTGATGGTCTGAGCTCCCAATTATAAAAGTCTCAGAAGACAGCTAATGGCTCATATCATATGAGTTTGTAGAGAAAATTAAATATAATACTTAATGAAGCATAGAGGCTATTAGTGCTATTACCTATAAATACCAGCAGAAAATAAAAAGGAGGATTAGGATGTGTTGTTCCAGAACCCTCAAGTGACATATCGCAAGGTCAGCTGGAAAGGATGAGGAAACATTATAATATTGTGAACAATGGCAACAGCCTTGAATTTTAAACTGAAACCATCCTTACAAGGAAGGAAATACTATTCTAATTGAGAACATCTTACCTAAGAATAGAGAAACATGTAAATTGACTGTACCTTTGCTACGTCCATAGCCAATCAGAATGAGTATGCAAATTGGTGGTTAATTTGCATACACACCTGGGTCCCATGAACCTCCTTGGCATCCAGGTCATTCCCAGCCAGCTATCGGAGGGGCAGAGGAGGGGCTAAGCCTGCAATCGGAGGTGGAGGTGGGGGTGGGGAGGCTGTGATCAGAGAGGACCCCTGCCTAAGCCTAAAGCCTGGGCAGCCCGAGCCCATGATCAGAGACTGGGGGAGGGCTCCTTCCCAGGCCTAAAGCCTCGGGCAGAGGCTTTAGGGTGGAGAAGGGGCCGAGCTTGGGATTGGAGAAAAGGGGGAAAAATCAATGGAAACATATCCTCAGGTGAGAATAAAAAGAAAAAGAAAGAAAGAAATGGCATATTGGATGAAAGACACATCTTGAAAATGCCTAGAAAAAGTTCTCATTTTTCATGGTGAAGGGAATGCAGTCCATGTTGATTAAAATACCTTAGCGGCTGCACTGATTGGTAGTGGCTGCAGTGATTGGCAGTGGCTTCAGCAGTGGGGTGATGAGGCTGGTGCCTTCCCCTGATCAGTTTGATCACCTTGATCACCTTCCACAAAGAGGGGCCAGATTGGGCTTATGTCTGCTTCTAACAGGTTGAAGTCCTAAGCCATCAGTAGGACATCCCCTGAGGGCTCCTACTATGTGAGAGGGTGCAGGGCTGGGCTGATGGACCCCTCCCCAGTGCACGAATTTCATGTACGGGGTCCCTAGTTATTTATAAAGAGTGTACTGATTCAAAGATTACCATAAATACTTCTTTAATTTTAGAATATAAGGAAAAAATAGCATTATGACTTTTATCTTGGATCATTTTAAAACTTTATAATAAAAAAAAGAAAGTAAAATAGTATATTAGTCAGTGTTCTCCATAGAAAACCAATTGAATGCCAACACTATATCCATTATCATAGGAATCAGATCACACAATTACAGAAACAGAAAAGCCACACACTCAGTATCCTGAGACCTGAAGAACCAGAAAAGTCAGTGGCATAATTCAGTCTGAGTCTGAAGACTCAGGAACCAAGGATGCCAATGTCTGAAGGCAGGACAGAAGTCTGAGCTCAGAGATCAAACTCACACCTCAACCGCCTCTTTATTCTACTTTACCACAATATACTTGATGTTAATACTATGCTAGGTCATGCAAACTCTAAGAAACTTGCAAAAGCAATTTTATCATGCCTCATTCATAGCACTTTTTAAAATATATAGAGGAATAAATTGCATGTTGCTCATATCCTTGTATATTTACCATTTTCTATGACTCTTATTTTTTCCTTATGGATCTGAGTTTCCATCTGGTAATTTTCTTTTAGCCAAATCACTTCCTTTAGCATTTCTTTGTGTGCAGATTGCAGGCAAAGAATTATCTCTCTTTTATTTTATAAGAAAATGCCTTCATTTTGACTTAATTTCCAAAGGATATGTTTGCAGGATATAGAATTTTTCAGTGACAGAGTCCCTTCCTTCCCCCCTTGCAACATAATAAAATTGTCATTCTACTGTTTTCTAGTATGCATTATTTCTTGTGAGAACTTACCCATGATCCTTATCTCCTCTCTGCAATATATAATTTTCCACTGGTGGCTTTTAATTTTTTTTTTTAGTGTTCAGTTTTATGCTACTTGACCATGATGTCTTAAAAATCTTGGATTACATGGGTTATAGTCTTCAAATAACATATGTAGCTGACTTTTCCTTTATATTTAGGGATTTTTTTGTTTTTTTTTGTATATGGAAGACAAAATAATTCTCTTACTCTACACCTACCATTCACACCCTATCTTCTAAGGTAACTAGCATTAATCATCGGTAAATATGTTTCAATAACCTCTATTTATGATCATAAACACACATATGTTGATTTTTAAAAATCAATATTATACTTATTGCTCTCTACTTGGTGCTCATTATTTAATGAAACATTATATACTTCCAGATAAATAGCATCTAAGAAATGTCTACGTGATTTTTGTTTAATAGTGACATGCTATTCTATGCGAGGAATATAGCATAATTCATTCAATCATTACATTATCAATATTCAAGTCGTTTTCAGTTTAACACTTTAATTGTAAGTCAAAGTATGATTGTAATTGTATTTTAGAACGACAATAAGACAGAAAATCTTTAAAGGAAAAGTCAGCTACTTAAAGATTTGGATAAATCATTTGAAAGGAAATAATATCTGGATTATGAATTTAGCTAGGACAGAAAGGCAAGAGGAACCTTTCAGATAGATACTACTGTGTCACAGAGGCAGGGCACATCTCTATGGGAGAGCACAAATAGTTCATATTTAAAAATATGAAATGGAAGATAAGAAATGACAGAGGATGACACCTAACTGACATTAATGGGCCAAAAATAAAGGTCCCACAAATGAGTTTGTGCTACCGACATTTTTAGCTGTTTTTCTCTTTTTTCAAACATGTCAAAATAATGCTGTTATTGAAACATTTTTCAAAATTGTCCTTAGTCAGTGAAAGAAGGTGCATTATTCAACTTAGTTTCATTCTCTCTTATAGTTAAGGTAGTCTCACTTATAAAGCAGAAAAGAAAATTAATGTGGGGTAAATAATAATCATGTAATGTGAAATATAACTATCAAATACAGAAATTAATTAAATCAAATATTTGCCAACAGTTCTATATATTTACATTATTTTAAGATATTCTATCAAAACAGTCTCATTAAATTTTGTGTTAATCAAAATGTTTACCATTTAATTTTGCTTAACGTAGCTTTGCATTTAGGTTTTTGGAATCCCTTTTCATTATAATTTTGAAGCAATTAACTTACAAGGAAAAAAGTAATTTGCAGGTTTGTATAATTGCACAGATGTTACTCTGCTACACTAAAAAGAGAAGAACAGTTCTGAGATTTTTCCTTCGAAGAGAAATAAAAAGAAAAGAATATGCACACATTAAGTTCTTCTTTACGTGGTAATTCTTATAAATCTATTATAAAAACTGCCTATAGTACATTGAGCTTAATGAAAGTGTGCTACAGAAAATTGTTTCTGAGCTCCTAAGATTAGGCTAAACAAATCAGAAAACTAATTAGTATATAGGAATAAATGTCATTATAAAAGACATAATAAACCATTGTAAATGGTTTACCTTTTTTTAAACCACTTACTCCTATAAATTTAGAAACAGAAAATCAAAGATAAATATTTCTACTTAGCTGTTCCAAAGTCTAAGAGCTTACATTTGAGAGAGGTTTATCAATTGGCTTTGTAAAAGGATTTTAAATACAAAACTTTGAAGACCATTAGAAAGGTGACTATAAAACTCAATTCTTATATAGGCATTTATTCCTAATTTAACTGTCCCTCAAGCTTGTTCTGAAACAGTCTCATACAGAGGATATTATACATTACATATGCATTTTTATATTAGAGAGCAGTTCATTTAAGTGTTTTAATTGAATATTCATTAAAATTATATGCATGATATTTTATTTAATCTACATATAGGGTCTTCCAAGTCCTGGTCTATTAATTTTATTAGTGTGTAAACATAAAAGTATCAATTATATTGACAAAATATTATTTCACCAGTCAGTATCATTATTACTTTAGCTAATAAATAATTTTGAAATGTTCAAAGTGAATTACATAACCTTACAGTATGTAGTCAGAATTAAAACATCTACATCTCCCCATCACTGAGTTCTTCAAAAAACTTTGCTCTCATTCTGCCCTTATTTCATACTTTTAATAAAGTGCTTAATACATGACCTTGTCCAACCTTGACTGTGAGGGATAATGGCGAACCAGGATTTCCACTGGGACGCTAGCGGTGGCATCTTCAAGAGGAAGGTGGGATTACCAGTGACAGAACTTGCGAAGTTTCAGAATGCAGGTTCTCCCTGGATAAGCTTGGATGCTTATCTGAAGCTCATTCAAACCCTCTGAATCAGGAAAATTGAGCGGTAAATGTCAGGCAGCAGACTTTCTCCTGAGATTTACTAGACTTTCACTTCTGTTCCAAATTACAAATACCGAGAGAATCATTTCTCTTGCCAAGTCCCTGCGGCATTTTTTTTCCAAGTGTTTAATCAAAAAGTGAGGATGGAAATGCTAGAGATAAAACATAAAGAATCCCAATTTATTTAAATATGTTTTTATTTCAGTTTTTAAAAAAATTGAGATTGTGAGATTGGAAAATATATTCTGTTTTTACTTAATTTTTCACATCTAACATGTGTTTGGGTCCTGTTTTCTCATTCCATTTGACCACATGAAATTAATGAGAGATAAGATGTCCTTAATATGCTTTCAAGATTGACAAAAGAACCAGTCTATGAAATTGCACTTCTGTGACTTAAGAAACCATCCCGCCAAATGGATATTGAGCAAGTCTCAAAGAATGTAGGACCTAACTAAGAAGATTAAAACTCTATGCTAAGAAGCAATGACAGAAATTCAAGACCACTGTCTTCTCTCCACAATTTTAATAAAATCTATACAGAGTTCACACTTTTACTTCTTTTAATTCCAAAAACTGTTCGTTAAATGGAAGACTAAGCAGAGTGTCTGAGAGTTGCAGGATAGCAGTTAGACACGTAAATTTGTAGACACGCTTCCTTCATTTTAGTCTGGAGGCTGCCGCTCATTTACTCTATGATTATTCCAACATAATCTGAGAGCCTCTGGTTCCTAATCTGTAATTATACATAATGATAACAGTTCATTAGTGTTGGGGACTGGAAGAGATATGTTCATCTCTCAGTAAAGTGTGAATCTCTTAGCATAATGCCAAACATAAACTGAGTATTAATGTAATAACTAGTGTAGTAATTCTTTCACAACCTATGCTTCATGAAATATAGAAATGGGGTCGACAATGTTTTAGCTTCCTACATTCAGAATATTACATTTCCACGATCTTCAAGTCATCTGTTTAACTCTCTCTACTCCCACTTTTCTGTCATCCACCATGTATGAAAAGATAATCTAAGAGTGAGTTAAATTAGAGTTTATTTCCCTCTTTCGGGAAAATAAAAGTATAAGGCTCATTTTGATAGGAATAGAGCTACATCTTATCTCTCCAGAGTGGGGAAGCAGAGGATGATACCCCAAAACTCATGTTTCCTATGGGGGAGGAGGGGATGCAGGCAAATACAAGGATGTTTGCTACAAAGATAAACCGGGCATCTGGGTAGAGAAATGGGACAGGTTATTTTTCCCCCAATAGCATTATAGATATGTGTGACCATATGTGCAGCTATAATTTGCACACCCACTAAAACAAATTTTGAAAACATGAATATACAAAATTAAGAGATTCAAAAAATGAGGAAATTTGACATTTTTTCAAATTTGATATTTTTAGGTGTTTTGTTGTTATTTATAAAACTATCAGTGAGATGGAACAATTTTATTTTATTTTATTGTTCTATCTCACTGATAGTTTTATAAATAACAACAAAACACCTAAAGACAACATGCCATATTCTGTATAGAAGAGAAATATGTAGAGGTATTATGTGACCAGAAATAGCCTACCTAAAATCTTTAACAAAATAACAGATCTCAAAGTGGAGGGAGGAAGAAGAGAAGGAAAGAGATGAACCAAATAACACATATGCATATCCCATGGACACAGACAGCAGTGTGAGGAAGGCCTGGGTGGGAGCTGGGTGGAGGGGGTAAAGAGGGGAAAATGGGGGACATCTGTAATATAGAAAACATAAACAAACATACTAAAAATAAAATGAATAATGTGAAATTAGCACCTTTTCATAATAGGGCCTGTTCCTATAAGACAAGGGCACAGAACTTTCTGTATTATATTTGAGTACGTCCTGACCCAGAACATATCAATCATGTGTGCCAGGTTACAATAACTTACTCTTGCAGTAATCACTAGGATAAATCACAAAGAATTGGATTCAAAAGGCCTCAAAAATAAGAAGGCATTTTTGTTAAAGGGCTTATTTTAGTACTATTTACTTCCTGCTGATCTTTTATAAATCTCTCTAGTCTCAGAAATCTTTTTAGTCTCCTCTCAATCCTCTTTTGATATGTTGGTACATTTTAAGAAGAGAAAATTGATGCTAATTGCCCCATGGTATTATTTGTGTTAAAGGGGGAGAGGGTATAGATAACACTCAAAATTTAGGAATATGAAGCATACATACAAATGTAGCACTATTTTTGTATTCCTATAAACACTTATAAAGAGTCAGTTTACTTGTTAAGTTGCTTCCTAAATGTTTTGTTTTCATGTAGTCATTTTTTACATGGTAAAATATGGATAAAATCCCAAATACTCTTAAATAATATTAAAATCATTAAATAAATAGAAACAAACAAAACTCTCACTTTTTCCCGAGATGAAAGTGGTAAGAAAATCAAGAACAGTCTTAACTAGTTTTGCTCAGTGGATAGAGCATCGGCTTGCAGACTGAAAGGTCCCAGGTTGGTTCTGGTCAAGGGCATGAACCTCCTCCCAGTAGGAGATATGCAGGAGGCAGCTGATAATGTTTCTGATACTCTATCCCTATACCTTCCTCTCTGTAAAAAATCAATAAAATATATTTCAAAAAGAGAGAGAATCAAGAACAGCATATTCAGTTCTGAGCACTTTGACTTTCCTCAGTGTGAAGGTTTCCACATCTCTCCATCCCCTCACACTGGGCTCCACTTGTGGTTCTATAATTCTAATAATTCTTCATTACCACAAAAGTTTCCTCTTCCTGCTCTCTCAAGTCTTACTTTCATTTAACCCCCTTTTCAGCCTATTGAGTCTTCCAATGCCTTGACCTTTCCTTTGTTAATGAATCTTACTTTCACTGTCCAACTACAAGTCTCTGAGTAAACGCTATTTTGTCATTAATTCAATTTTCTCTCATTAATATCTTCAATTACCGAGGCTTCCTGCTCATTCAGAGTATTGGACAGCCTGATTTTGTCAAAATCTAGTCAATTCTATTCATCTTCTTTTTAAAAAAAAAAAATACAGTGCATTGATTTCTTGTACCTGTGATGGCTTGAAACAATACACTTCTCTCAAAACAAGCACACGTTTTCAAGCACATCCAAAACCAGCTTCCCTGGGCTGACATCAGGGAGAGAGAAAGGCCATGCTCCCTCCAGAGGTTCCAGAAGAAGATCCCTTTTCTTGCTTTTTCTAGCTTTTAAAGCTACAATATCTGAAAAATAATATGCTTTTCATACCTTTTGACATGTGGATTCTTCTCTAAAGAACTTATTCTTTGCATTTCACTTAAATAATTCTACCTTCATTGATTATTTTGTTAATTACAAGTCATAATACTATACTGCTATTTCCATTCTTCAATGGATAGCCAGTAAACAATTATAAATTTAAAAATAACATAGAATGTTACCCAATAGCATATGACACCTGGACCCTTATCTTAACAGTGATACTAACCAATGGTATTAAATCATTTATATTCTCCACTAGAGGCCTGGATCCTGAAATGTGTGCACTCGGGGTGGGAGGTCCCTCAGCCCGGATTGTGAGAGGGCACAGGCCAGGGCAAGGAACCTCACCAATGCATGATCTGGGCTGGGGAGGATCATGGGAAGGCTACAGGGCATGTCTTACCTGTCTTGCTCAGTCCCAATCAGCCAGAACCCAGCAGCAAGCTAACCTACAAGCTGGAGTGCCTGGTCCCTGGTGGTCAGTGCACGTCATAGTGATGGGTTGAGCACCCTTCGCATATCATTAGCATATCACGCTTTGGTTGGATGGTTGACTGGACATTTAGCATATTAGGCTTTTGTTATATAGGATTACTGGTGGCCCAGTGCATGAAATTTGTGGGGAATTAATTAGAAAAGGTATTTTAATATTGCTATTTGCCCTTTCTCTATAATAGAAACGTCAGAGATGAAAGATAATTAGTAAAATGTATATGAAAATCTCCCTCCTCTCAGAGTCTGGAGTGCACCATGGGACCCAGAGTCAAGTCTTTGCCCATCCACATGAGCCTTGAAATCACAGGAAACCCAGACCTGGCCTGGCACAGCCCCCTTAGGCAAGACCCAGACCAGGCTGGCCCCACCCCTGTCAATCCCCATGTGGTGTGGGGCACAGCCTCAGGTCAACCAGCCCAGCACCAGGCAGGGGGCATGACCTGAGGTCCTCCAGCTTGGTGCCAGGGTGGAGGGAGCATCTTGAGTTTTCCCATCAAGCCCTGCTGGGCAGGGGAATGCAGCCTGAGGTTTCCAGTCAAGCCCCTCAAGGCAGGGTCACAGCCCTAGGTCCCCAGCTCTGACTAGGCTCCATGCAGCCTCACATCCCTGCTGATTGGTCATTATGGCATCACAGCATGATGACCATTTGCATATTAGCATTTTATTATCATGAGACTCAAACAGAACACTCTAAATCATTTCTATTTTCAAAAAAACTTCATATTGCAGGCCATACCTCACAATGAAAATAAATTCAGTCATATTTTCAAAGCAGTGATATGTTTAATTAATTACAGAGAGAGAGAAGATAGTTTGAGAGAATGACTGAAATAACCCATTCTCTAGATGAAGTAAGACATTATTTTGCTAGTAAAGCAAAATCCAAGACAGTGAGATTTTTAAGAAGACTTTCGAGTAGTGAACCTTCACAGTACATGATAAATATTTGGAGGAGAAGACAGGAAGATTTAACCTAGAGTATGGGGAAAAATGCATATTCATAATTGATTAGAGGGAATATATATTTAATAAAATGGATTTAAATGTTATTATAAGTACTATGTATAACAAATATTGTATAAACATTTATAAAACTATGATCTCTCAAAGTTGTATTTATTTTTTAAAGAAAAGGCAGAGAAACAAATGCATCTATTTAAAAAATGATTGGCTAGCATTTATGATAATAAGGAAATTAACTTGAGGCATTTGTTTAAAAGTAGAAATAAGAGAATAACTCCATAATAAAGTTTATTCACAATGCAAACCTGACTTCAAGTCCTTTTATATTTATTGACTGCATAGAGGAAGGGAAAGGGAGAGATAAAAGCATCAATGGTAAGAGAGAATTATTGATCTGCTACCTCCTGCAAGTCCTACACTGGAGATTGAGCCCACAACCTAGGCATGTGCCCTTGACCGGAAACCATGACCTCCTGGTTCATAGGTGGATGCTTAACCATTGGACAATACCAGCCTCAAGTTATTTTAAAAGATTCATCAGGAAAGGTCAAAATACATCCATATGGCAAGAAACGCCATTTCCTCAATATTTGACTTTGTATAAATCTCAGGGATCTGTTTTTGTTTTTGTTTTTGTCTTTTTATGGTTTGTTTCTTATTTTGTTTTTAATAAGTCTTTATGATATTTCTGATACAGAGCTGGGTTTGGAAGATATTTAAAACTTCAGCTTTGTAAGGTTTAATGGGGGAGAGGGAACTAAAGAGAAAAATAATTATAGACATTAATAAAAACAAAACAAAACAAAACAAAAACCTTCTTTTTGGAATACACTGATCCCAAGTCTTTATATACATTATCCCATCCCACCTAATAAAAGAGTAATATGCAAATTGATCCTGCCTCTGCTACACCCACAAGCCATGCCCACCAGACACACCTACCAGCCCATCAGAGTGAGTATGCAAATTTACCCAACCAAGATGGCTACAGCCACAGAGAGATCAGGAGGGAGGATTGGGTTGCCCCTGGTGATGGAGGAAGCCAAGCTTTCCCCACACCCTGGCCAGCAGTCCTCCGCTTAAGGCAATAAAGTTTCAATGGCTGTGTGAGCAGAAGGCTTGGTTCCGCTCTAGGCTACAAAGTTTGAATTGTAGAAGATAAATAAATCCCAGATACCAGGGCCTCTGCTTGGGTCACTGGGGGGGCATGGCCAGCCTGCAAACCACCTCAGGTCCCTTGCCCAAGCCACCTTAGGCCCCAGGAGAACATTCACCCTAATAAAGGACATCCTTCAGGTCAAACCAGCTGGCCCCCATCCGTGCACCTGACCTTTATCCTATCTAATAAAAGAGTAATATGTAGATTGAGCATCACTCCAACACACAAGATGACTGCCCCCATGTGGTCAAAAGATTGTGTCCCCATGGGAACACAAGATGGCCAACAGGGGAGGGCAGTTGGGAGGGATCAGGCCTGCAAGGGAGGGCAGTTGGGGGTGATTAAGCCTGCAGGGGAGGGCAGTTAGGGGTGACCAGGCTGGCAGAGGAGGGAATTTGGGGATGACCGGGCCTGCAGGGGAGGAAAGCTAAGAGGACCAGGCCCAGAGGGTAGAACAGTTAGGGGAAAAACAGGCTGGCAGGGGAGTGGTCAGTGGGTGATCAGGCTGGCATGCGGAAGCAGTTAGGGGCTAACAGGAAGACAGGTAGGTGAGCAGTTGCAAGCCAGCAGTCCTGGATTGTGATCCAGGTAGGATCGGGCCTAAACTGACAGTCAGACATCCCTCAAAGGGTCCCAGATTGGAGAGCTAGCAGGCTTGGCTGAAGGATGCTTCTCCCCCTACCTTCATGCACGAATTTAGTGCACCAGGCCTCTAAATTCAATATTTGACTTTGTGTAAATCCCAGGGATCTGTTTTTATTTATAACAATACAATTTAGTATGCTCTCCTTTTACCTCCATTTTATTAATATGTAAATGAAAGGTCAAAGGGATGAAGCAAATTGTACTAAATGACAAGGTTGAATCATTACTCAAATTTGGGCATAGACACCAGAGCCATTGCTGATAATAAGTTCAGTTAGTGACCTCAGATAACCAGTGCCAAAGACATTTAAATTTATTTGCTTATTTTTATTGATTTATAATTGATATGCAAAACCCTATCAGTTTCAGGAGCATATCATAGTGATTTTATATTTATATACATTATGAAATGTACCCCAAGATAAGTCTAATTACTATCTATCAAAATAAAAAAAATTATTTCAATGTTACTATATTCCCCATGCTGTACATTAAACCTCCATGACTTAATTATTTCATAACTAAAGGTGTGTACCTCTTAATCCTCCTTACCTATTTTGACCAATCCTCAACTCCTCTTCTCTCAGTTAACACTAATTTGTTTCTTGTATCTACTAATCTGTTTTTGCTTTATGTTGTTTGTTCATTTTTTTATTTTTGCATTCCACATATAAGTGAAATTATATAGTATCCATTTTTTCTCTAACTTGTTTAACTTAGCATAGCATCTTCTAGGTTCACCCATGTCGTTGCACCTGACAAGATTTCTTTTTTGTATAGCTGAGTCATGCATATTCCATTATATGTACAATATCTTCTTTATTCATCTATTGATGGACACAGATTACTTCCATATCTTGGCTACTGTAAATAAATAATTCTGCAATAAAAAAGGTTGTATCTCTCTAAGTAAGTGATTTGTTTTCTTTGGATTGATACTCAAAAGTGGATTTAGATCATATGACAGTTTTGTTTTTACCTTTTTATTAAGCTCCATAATGTTTCCCATAGTGGCTGCACCATTTTACATTTTCACTTGCAATGCACAAGACTTTCCTTTCCTCCACATCCTGGTCTGAGCATGTCTAGCTTATGTAATACTTTTTTATTTGGGCTATTTGTTGTTTTTATATTAAGTTGTGTAAGTTCTTTGTATATTTTAATTATTAACCTCTTATTAAATGAAAGACTCACAAATATCTTTTTTATTATTTTGCTTCCATATTATTTTCAAGACACATATTTCTAATATGACTGCATGCATGCCATGTGCTGTAATAATTTGTGAAGAAATATTTCTCACTTTCATACTATTTTTCAGAAAAGTAAATATTTTTCTATAAACTCATATGGATTCAAAGACCAAGTTTCCTGAAATATTAACTAGAATAAAGTAGTCTCTCTGTTGAGATGAAAAATCTCTTGTAAAAATATCTACAAGTATTCACACCACCGACATCATCGTCCTATGTGCATAGCTACCACTTGGGTAAAATGGCACTAATTAGCTAAAATAACAAAAGTGACATGAATAAAGTACCTAAATATGATTTCACATTAAAATGCATTTTATCCACCTTTCCAGTCTCTACTTGTCAACAGCGTCAGAAAAAAAAATGCCGTCTGGTCCTCACTTTTGATACAGGATAAAACAGCAAATTTAGCAGGTGAAACTACTGATAGGTGGAAGAAACTCAGCTTTACAAGATCAGATGTTACCAAGGACTGTGTGTGTGGATCTCCAGGGCTGAGGAGCACTGGGATCTAGACGTAGGAAATACGGGGAAAGTTTACAGCATCCAATGGGGTGCTGCTCACGAAAGCATTCATTTTGGAGTTCCTTTGGCTATTCGCTGGCTCTTCTAGATGTTTCTGAAGCTTTAAGAGATTATGATTAAATAGGATTTTACCCAGAGAAACCTCAGCTTCCAAAGTCATCGTTCTCCTTGCTGCCAAATTCAGTTGGCACTACTGAACATTGTTTTCCCTTTCAAAATTCCAACTTCACTGTGAAGAAAACAGATGACACAAATATTCTATATTAGAGTAAAGCAGAAAGAACTCCTGGAACAATCTTCCCCAAACAGAACGTTGCCACTCAGGATTGTAATACCAGAAAATAGAATCTTTGGTCAAAAACATTTACGAAATTCTGGGTAAACAGATTAAATTAATTGCTTTTCTGCATTACTCAGCAGAACCATATAAATAGCTTTAGTTACTCTCTAAGAGAGGAAGGAGAAGCGAGTAATATGTGCAGTGATATCTAAACATATTGCTAAACAAGTATTAGTGAATTCTGAAAATTCTACAATATCTGATAAGCGCATTTCCTTAGAAACCACTCTAAATGTTGGTCTATCTTATAGGAATGCATTGGAGAACGTTTTTTATCATTACAAATTCACATAGAATATTTGTTGCATATGATTTCAAGTCTTTCCCCATGAAATTGTGAATAGCGAGCGATAATTATTCTTGCAAATACATATAAATAATTCTTATTAAACATTTCAGCAGGCTTCTACTGTTCCTATCTGCCCCATTATTCAATGTTGATTTTATCTAATCTTTGAGGAAAACTGCTTATTCCATATCAAAATTATGTGTAATTATTGGGGACTTCAAGTATCAATTAGTAGATATTTAACCTAGTTATGTCCTAACATAGTACCACATTATTCATTAACATTGATGATTACATATGTAGTGGGCAATCAAGGAACAGAATATGAGAACATTCGCTGCTTTGCCCAGCATAGTAGTCATCCCATCATCACTTTGTTGGGGAGGATTAGTTCTCTGCATCAGAATCATATGAGGCAGTTAGGGCTGACCTAACCCACATGATCACACAATTCCAATTACCAACAATCTAAGACCTGATTATGTAACAAAAACAGGGTTAGAGAGGGGAGAAGGGAGAGAGATAAAGAAGATAAAAAGAAAGGGAAAGAAGGAGGAAAGGAGAGAGAAACAGAGAGACAGAGGGAGAGAATGAGAAAATCATGGTTCAAAAATTATCTGAGTAAGAAATTCAGTGCCATAGAGCATGAGCTTTCAATGGTGAACAGAAAAAAAATGAATTGGGCCCTTTACTGTCAGTATCTGAACTGTTCATAATCTTGTCATTAGTTCTTTCTTCCCACTCTGTAGTTAGGTATTTGGTAGAATATGCATATGATGGTCATTCTGTTATGCCCTGATGAAAATAAAACTGTATATCTTCTATTATTTGGTAAATAAGTATTACCATAGCTCTTTATATTTTTCACTTTGAAGATATTTTCATGGCTAGTTTCATAAACATATCAAGAAAAATACGACTTATAACTCATTTCCATATCACACTTGAATAATATTACTATGGTTAAAATGTACAATAAAGTCAATCTCATAATGAAAAGCAATTTTTATGTCTATTTTGAAAAAACTGATTGAACTTTTTAAAGAGGGTACTCTATGCTATATTTGAAAAATGACTCAACATTTTGATGGTTATTAGAAAAAATTTCATAACACAAAAGATGATGGTTGAATGGATTACATTTCTCAAAAAATGAATTCTTTACATTTTTTATAGCTTGTTCCTTTTTAGTTGCTGATATGATTTCTTTTCATTACCTTATCCAAACTCATATCCTATAGTTACAGGTTTCTGTTCAGGAATAGTTTATGTAGTCTTTTCCACTTATTGAACTATGTTCACTCAAACACTCATTTTATTTGCTTTTCCATTTTATTCAGCATTTCCCTCAATTACCTTTGGGTGGTGATCTTTCAGTGACCACATTATTTAAAACTAGAGGCTCAATGCATGAAATATGTGCAATAGACTAGGCCCTTGCAGCCATGGTGGCTTGCCTCAGCCTTTGCAGCTCTGGCTTTATCCAGAATGTCATTTGGAAGAACATTAGGAAGGTCTACTTAGCATATTGCTAAAGGCCCAGTGCACAAATTTGTGCACAAGTGGGGTCTGGCCAGCCCTGTCTCCAATTGGGGTGGGGAGCCCAACTGGTGGAGAGGTTGGCCAAAGGTAGGGGCCACTGGCAGTTGGTGGGCCAGCCCTGCCCCCAGTTGGGATAGGGATGCCAATCAGGGATAGGCTGATTGGGAGTGGTGCTGGCCATGGGAAAGGGCCATGGACAGCCCCACACCCTGACTGAACTCCCAGTCAAGGGGACAATTTGCATATTAGCCTTTTATTATATAGGATAATCATTGTTTATTGCTCATCATCATTGCTCTCTATTAATCACTATATAAAATATTGTTTATACTTATTTAACTATTTATTGTGTTTCTTCCCACTAGAATATAAAGTTCCTGAGTTTGGAACTTTATCTTGTTCACTGTCGAATACTTACCATTAGGAACACTATAAGTTACCCATTAATTATACTTTTATAAAACTTCTAAATTGTAGTAGTCATACCAATACATGAGGAAATCTACTTTTACATATACTTTGGAGTGATTTAAATATTTTATTAATATAGAAACTAGAGCAACACAATAGTATACATCAAAAATGATAATTAAAAATGTCTAAACTAGAGCATGCAAATGCTGTGAAAGTATGTTAGTTAAGATTAAGTGTATCTTGTTGATGAAATGTCAACTGATATATTCAATTTTAATAGTATATGTTCTGCCTTTAAAAGCATGAGCATCCTTAAGAAAAATCATATAAATCAATGGTGTAAAGCAATTTTCTTTACTTTCCTTTCCTCTTCAACTGAGTTACCTGTGAGCCACTTCAGCAGCAAATAAAAACCACCTGTTTTTCATTGCCCACAATTTGGAAAATGGTTCATAAGGCCAAAAATTGATTTTTTTTTATTTTTTGTCTTTGCTTCCTCATTGTCTATAATAGTTTTCAGGACAATATAAGTATGTTAATGTTTCTTTTAAATTGTGTGATGAAAGCTCTGTAGGCATTTCGCAGTGGTTGAGTATTGACCTATGAACCAGGAGGTCAGGGTTCCATTGCCAGTTAGGGCATATGCCCAGGCTGTGGGTTTGAACCCCAGTGTGGGGTGTGGAAGAGGTAGCCAATGGATCATTCTCTCTGATCATTGATGTTTCTCTCTCTCCCTTCCTCTCTGAAATCAATAGAAACTTTTTTTAAATTAAATAGTATAATGAGAGGACACAAATATAGAATGGTGAGAAAAATAGACTCTTAACAGAGATCCATTTATGTTTAACCCTAATGATAGTCACCATTACTCTTTACTGGTTTCCTTCCTGCCGGGCAGTGCAGGATGCATAAGGCAGGAATATCATGATGTTGCCCAAACTTTCCTTGTTCCAAGTTTCTGCTGTTAGAAATAATCTCTCAGGTCGAAATCTGTGATTAAAGAAACTCCCTTTTTTGTCATTTTAAGTAATATATACTACAAATATTCTAATGTTAATCATCTCTTATGTCAGTTTTCTGATTCCCAAATAATGGTAATACAGTATTCTGTCTATTATTGTTTAGAAGAGATAGCACATCGCTTTCAGAATGCATTCTGGGAAGAGCAATCCCAAATAGAAAAATCAAACTTTAAAGGTTTGATAGAAATGGAGTTGTTCTAGGTGTAATAGTTGAAGCTGACCCTTTCTAGTGGGTGTATTTGATCTATGCAATGTCAGAAGTTATCACTTTCCTCTTACTTTTTCTTAACCACTCTCTTTTTATATACTTCCACAAAACTCTTCCTCTATCTGCCAGCATATCAAGAAAAGTTCTGATATTATTTATTTATTCCTCCTAGGAAGGAGTTTCTACCATTGGGAGACTTTGCCTAGAAGTTTTATTATTGAATGCATTTATAATTTAATAAGCAGGCAAGAGTTTATCATATGGAAATATGTTACTTTTTTTTAAGTATAAAACCCATGTAAGGGGCCATTTCTCCTACTAGTTATGCCTGAACCAAGCATCAATAGGAGAAATTTGTTATTTTCATTTCTGTTAATAAAAATAGGAAGAAAGCAAAATAATATAAATACTTTACTATAAAAGTATAATTTGAGAAGAATGTTGAATAATGTTTAGGCCACAATTTCACAATTATTTTGTTTAATAGCGTATATAAATCACTGATATAAGTCTCTTGTTCAATGAATAATGCAAGTTCCTCACTATCAGTTGAAAGTTTACTCAATTTTACTTTTATTAGAATAACCTTAATGCCTTATAATTCCTTTGTTTTTAATTGACTATAGGTTTATACTAACTTTTTTTATTCACTTATTTTCATTGTTAAATCTTATTTGAAATGCAAAATAATGGTCATGAGGTAATTATAATTGAACCAAATAAGTCATTCCTTACAGTCTTTTAATTTATTTTATTTCTCTCATAGCCAAGTAAGCCTTCATAAATTGATATTTTTCTTCTTTATATATATTTTTATTGATTTTGGAGAGGAAGGGAGGAGGAGAGAAAGAAAATCATTGATTGGCTGCCTCCTGTACATCCCCTACTGGGGATCAAGCCTGCAACACAGGCATGTGCCCTTGGCCAGAATCGAACCAGGC
Organism: Lasiurus borealis; assembly: GCA_004026805.1. Classification (NCBI taxonomy): domain Eukaryota; kingdom Metazoa; phylum Chordata; class Mammalia; order Chiroptera; family Vespertilionidae; genus Lasiurus; species Lasiurus borealis. The sequence continues at coordinate 24,378 of PVJN01000743.1, forward strand.
ACCCTTCAGTCCACAGGCCAACGCTCTATCCACTGAGACAAACTGGCTAAGGCTAATATTTTTCTTTTAAGGAGGAAAAGATCATAAGACAGGTGGTAAGAGAAGTGAGAAGATAAAGACTGATGTGTTCATTTTTCAATCTTATACAGGAAACAAATGGAAGAAAAATAACTTCCCACAAGCACAAAATCATCTGCCATTAGATTCACTATCGTAGCTTTATCATAGAAAAATAATGACTAGTTTAATCAATCAGGTGAGTGGGGGAGTAAGAGTGAGGGATTAAATGTGGGTGAATGGTAGGAGGGTGGAGTTAAGGAGGTACTAAGACGCTTGTGTTTCCCTAGCAGCTTCCAGTGCAAAGTTGGTTATAATTCAGAATCCTAACTAGGCCCCTGGGAAACACCATTTTCTCCATGATAATCACTCCATGATTTATCCTTGTGGGTGTTTTCAGCTGAATAGTCTCTGTGGTTATATTTATTTGCAAATATTTTCATTTACCCATAACACAAGAAAATGTTATCAATGTTGCACAGCAAACAATTAAGAATTTAATGATTATAATTAGCCATTTTAAATTAAGGTTTTATTATAAAACTCTCCAAATTTTTATGTAGATATTTGCCTCAAAAATAATTACAGAGAATTTGCCTAAGAAGGTAGAGAAGTCATTAATTTAGTGTTCTCTCCATTATCTTAAAACTTTCTAAGCATTAATTCTCCCTAATAGCTCTCCCATTCAGAAACTGAGTTCAAACTTCAAAAATCCAAGTCAAAAATATTTACGAATCACTTACCATATGAAACATATGTGATACGCAGAGTTTCTGACCTCAAAGAGACTACAAACTAGGACAAAATATATACACACAGTTCAGTTTCAATTATTACAAGAATATTCACAAAGAAATCATTTTGCTGTGGGATTTGGGGTGATTTCTTTTTTTTTTTTTTTGGAGGTCATGAAAAAAAATGCATGCATTCAACCGATCAAATGGGAGCAGATTTATTGTGTATAAATGAAAAAGGATTTTATATAGAAAATTAAGTTTCAAGAATGATTTTGTTGGTTTTGAAAGTGGTTTAAATTTCCTAATTTTAGTTTACTTATCTCTTAGTGATGAGTAAGTTTTTAAGTTTTTTGTGTGAACTAAAATATGTATATAAAATATGCACAGGAGCTTAAAATAATGTAGGTTCTCAGTGCATATTATCGATTCTGACTATGTGCCAGACACTATGATATTTTAAATTAATCATCTTAATCCTCACAAAAATTAAAGGAGGGAGTTAATTATGTTCGTCTTATAATTTTTAAGAAAACATATCTGCAAGGTTAAACAACTTCCCTAAGCTGCTCAGATCAAAGTTAACTGATAATTCCTTTTTGAATAGGGCAGACATATTTAGATAATTGCATTTTAAAAAGCAAAATAGGAGACGTATCTGAATTTGAGCATCTTACTTAATATCAACACAATTTTCAATAAATCATAAAGTATAACAACCAAACAAAAATTGGAAAATAGTAAGTAAAAAGTTAATTTTATATTATATGACTAAATATATTACTATATTATATTCCCTAAGTCATTTAATCATACTATGTTTACAATTACATTTTGCAGCAAACAACAAAACACCAGTCACTAAATAAATGGTAAAACAATCAAATGAACAAAACTTAGGCAAAATTTAATTAATTATCATCAATTATCAATGTTATAATAACCATCAATTATAACTATTTTAATTATTCTCTAAATTTTAACAAAATACACTAGCATTTATTTAATACATTTAAAATATGTCATTCTTCAAAGTGGATTTCATGGAATGTATATATTGTTCATAAACCTAAAACTTTTCATTAGAAAAGTTCCTTCAGAAGAAAGAAGAATGTGAGTGGTTGTGTGTGTGTGTGTGTGTGTGTGTGTGTGTGTATGTGTGTGTGTGTGTTAGAAAGGCAATAAAATAAAAATCTACACTGTCTTACAAACAAAAGTAATGATGTCTCTCTTATATTAAGGGGATGCAGGTACTTTTCTTAAAAGGCCAAAGCTAAGGAAATCTTTTCCAAATCCTACTTATGATTACCAATGTCCTCCTGGCTACCAATATGCAGTTGACTCAAAGGAAAAGAAAAAACAAGTGTGCAAGTTTTTAAAAGTGACCCCCAAATTATTTGATACATCTGTCAAAATATGAAGTTTATGTCCCACCCCATAAATTATGGGTTAAAAAAAGTGTGGAATCCAATCAATCCAGTGGAGTGCAAGGCATGCATTGGGACTTCTGAGGCCAGTTCAGAAAAGGAGGCTCTATCGCCACCTGGTTTTGCTGAGACATTTGCTCCCAGGGGAAGCAACTGCCATTTGAAAACTCTGTCTACCCTGTGTGCACTGAACCGGAGAGGCCCATGTAGAATCACAATTGGCAGCTGAATTTCCAGGTGACAGCCTGCATCACCACTTAGCCATGTGAAGGGTCTAAGATCCCCAGACCCAGAGAGCCTTCAGATGACTGTGATTGCATGAAAGACTCTACTCAAGAACAACCAAACTGATCCCTTCTCAAATTCCTCACCCCCAAAAAGTGAGATAAAATAAAGTGATTAATTTAAGCTGCTAAGTTTTGCAGCAGTAGTATCCATAAAAAATCACAAGAGAGTTGTATATACATGCCTCCTTTTTTAGAGAAAAAGCTGAAAATCATTATCGTATTTAAATGTCATTACTAGGAACTTAGTATTTTAAGGGGAAAATATAGTAACTGTCTTTTTTTTAATTAAGTTAAACCCTATGCCCTCTGATCTACAAACTTTATTGTCACTTTCACTTTATCAAGTCTATTCATATAGAGTCCTTTGGGTATTAAACTGCTTTTTTCTGCAAATCTAGTTGCTTCTTAAAAAACCTTTCTCTTGGTTCACTGACAGCTCATCAACCAACAAATCTCAGTAGTGACAAACTCTAATGATTGAAGCACATATCTTGATTTCTCTCAGAATCTCAGTGTATTTCTGATTCAATAGTGACTTTACCATTATTAGCCCATCCACTCTCTTACTGTCTCCTTTCATCCATTAAGGATAAACTACATGTCAGGACTATAATCATTTGAACTGAGAAAAGAAAAGGGAACAAAATAACATTAATTCACCATAACCCTGCTATCATTTAATGTAGCTTGCTGTGAATGTATTTCTTAACGGTTATGCCCAGTAATAAATGATGCTATTCCAGTTTGCTAATAATTTCCTGAAAAACAAGTTTATTTATCATTTGATAACAACTAAAGATTTGTTCAGTTTTTCTCTGATGTGTTTCAAATTACCAAGTTTTGAAGCAATCTCTGTAATAAAAGGTCATATTATAAATAGCATCGGTGATAATATCCATTTAGCATATCAAGCAGAGCTTGTGTTTTGAAGTATTATAAACATTCAGTTGACAGAATAGTGCACAGTGTATGTATCATGAGTCATGTCTGTTAAGAAAAATTTGAATTTCATTGGAAACATGTTCCCTTTATTTGTCATCTAACAATGTGTGTCTAGTATTTCTGAACAACAATTTCTATAATTTAAACAAATTAAGTGCTGAAGTCAGGCTGTAGGAATAGATATGTTTATCAATTTAAAATAATAAAACAGGGTTATAAAACACTACGCAGATCATGATAAAATTATTTTAAGTATATCAGAATATATATATATCCTATGCTTACATGCATGTAATAAATATCTTAAAAATGTATATAATTTTATAGCATAAAGGCATCTATTTAAAAGGCAAGTTACATATTGGAATAAAAAAATAAGAGCTGAAACAATTTCACAGATGGAGTTTTATTGTGCTGTGAAATAAGTCTAGCAAGGAAAGTAATTGTGGAATAAACATGTCCTACTTCATACGTGATCATGTGTGCTTGTCTGTAGTAAGCAGAGTAATGACACTCCTCCCCACCAAAGAAGTCTATGTCCTAATCTGTGCAATCTGTGAATATATTACCTCAGGTGGCAAAGGGTGATTGAGGTTGAAGAAGGAATTCAGTTTGCTAATTAGTGAACCAGACCTTAAATTAGCGAGATAGCCTAGATATCTAGGTGGGTCCAATGCAATCACAGAGTCTTTAAAAGCGAAAAAGGATGTCAGAAGGGTCAGCGTGAGAGACTGCCGTCTGAGAACGACTCCTGTTTGCTCTGAAGATGAAGGACAGGATGATGAGCCAAGGAAAGAAGTGGATTGTAGAAGCTGGAAAAGGCAAGGAAACAGATTCTGCCCTGGAGACTCCAGAAGGAATGCAGCTCTGCCAGCACATTCATTTAGCCAACTGAAATGTACGCTAGATTTATAGCTTAAAGAAATGGAAGATAAAATTATTGTTCAAGCAACTAAGTTGGTGATAGTTTGTTAGAGCAGCAATAGGAAACTAATCTTATGTAAAAGTAAATCAGTATGTTTATATTCTAAAATACTTGTTTTATCATATCAATAGCTTATCCAACTTGTAAAATGCAAAAATTATACTGTAGATTGTTTACCTTCAAATAGTATTTACTTAAAGGAAACAAAACAATTATAAGACATTAGAGGCCTGGTACACAAAATGCATGCTTGGGGGAGGGGGTTGTCCTTCAGCCCAGCCTGCTCCCTCTCCAATCTGGGACCCCTAAAGGGATGCCTAACTGCCCGTTTAGGCCCAATCCAGGTACGGGCTCTCGGACATCCCTCTCACAATCCAGGACTTCTAGCTCTCAACTTCTCACCTGCCTGCCTTCCTGATTGCCACTAACCGCTTCTGTCTGCCAGCCTGATCACCCCTAACCACTCCCCTGCCAGCCTTATTGATGCCTAACTGCGCCCTGACAGCATGTTTTCCCCTAACTGTCCTGCCCTGTGGGCCTGGTCACCCCTAACTGCCCTCCCCCGCAGGCTTGATCACCCCCAATTGCCTTGCCCTGCTGGCCATCTTGTGTCCGTCCACATGGGGGCAGGATCTTTTGACCATGTGGGGGCAGTCATCTTGTGTGTTGGAGTGATGGTCAATCTGCATATTACTCTTTTATTAGATAGGATAGAGGCCTTCTGCACAGGTGGAAGCCAGCTATTTTGCCTGGAAGGGTGTTCTGGATCAGGGTGGGTGTTCCCTTGGGGTGTGGGGTGGCCTGGGCCACGGGTCTATGGTGGTTTACAGGCTAGCCACATCCTCCAGTGACCCAAGTGGAGGCCCTGGTATCTGGGATTTATTTATCTCCTACAATTGAAACTTTGTAGCCTTGAGCAGAGCCAAGCCTTCTGCTCACACAGCCATGGAAACTTTGTTGCCTTAAGCAGAGGACTGGCCTGCCATGGTTTGTGGAAAGCTTAGCTTCCTCCATCACCAGGGGTACCCAAGCCTCCCCCCTGCGTTCTCTGTAGCTGTAGCCATCTTGGTTCTGTTAATTTGCATACTTGCTCTGATTGTCTGGTAAACATGGCTGATGGGTATGGCTTGCGGGTGTAGCAGAGGTATGGTCAACTTGCATATTACTCTTTTATTAGATAGGATAATAATCTTTCCTAATTATAAAGTGTATGGCACCCATACTAGCCCAATCCCCAGTATGGGGCATGCAGGAGGCAGATGATCGATGATTCTCTCTCATCATTGACGCTGCTATCTCTCTCACCCTCTCCCTTCCTCTCTGAAGTCAATAAAAATACATTTTAAAAAATAATTATAAAAGTGTATGGCATCTATGCATGTGAACATTAAAAGTAGTAGTAAAATTATGTGTTTGAAAATAATTTGTGACTCTGGTAAGATTTGTGCACCCACACACTCACAAAGACATGGGTATATACACATTTAATTTGAATTTTGCTGAGTTAAAATTTATATACAGAACTGATATATGATTCAAAGAGTTTTAAAGGATGTATAAATGTAAGTAACCAGTAACATAGTAAAGATGTAGAACATTTCCACCCTTCCAGAAAATTTCCTTGGGCCCTTTTCCAACAAATGAATGTCGACCATCACCACCAACACTCCCCATCACACACACTCTATTTATCTTTTCCCCTATTGATAGACAGTTGAGCTTGTCTTAGTTTGAGGCTATTGTAATAAATAGTAGAGGCCTGATGCATGAAATTCATGCAAGAGTAGGCCTTCCTTCCTCCAGATGCAGTCACCAGCTTCCCTTGCAGCCCTGGTTTCGTCCAGAAGGTTGTCCAGAAGGACATCCAGTCTAATTAGCATATTATGCGTTTATTATTATTGATGCTAGAAACATTTGAATATAAATCTGTTTGAGAGCTAAGTTTTACATATCCTTGACGAAATAATTAAGAGAGAAATTACTGGGTCATAAGGTAGGTATATGATTAATGTATTATAAGAACCTACCAAATAGATGACCAAAATTATGTGTAAGTTTATATTCCCATCAGCAATGTATGAGAGTTAGCTTTGTAATCAGATAGTAGCATAAGATATTAGCATAAGTTTTCTAAACTTGGGCAATTTTTTTTTTTAATTTCAAAATTCTTTAATTGTGGTATGCCCTTATCTTTTCCATCAAATTAATGAAACAGTTTCTCAATTTCTTAAAATAATCACCTGAGTTATTACTGGGATTAAATTGGATCTGTAGTCAAATTTTAAAAAATTAGCATTTATCTTCATTAAATATATATTGTATATAATATCTTTGCAAATACATGATTTGGAGGTTTTTTGGCTATATATCCAGGTGAGGGATTGCTGGGTCATATGGTAGTTCTCTTCTTAATTTTTTGAGGAATCACCAGACCATTTTTCATAGGGGTTGTACAAGTTTACATTCCTACCACCAGTGAATAAGAGTTCCCTTTTTCAAAGATGATCCTTGAAGAAAGTTGTTAATACAACATATATATATATATATATATATATATATATATATATGTATAAATAAATAAATAAATATATATATATATATATATGTATAAACATCTTTGTATGTGTGTCTGTGTGTACACATACATAGGTACACATATATAAATATATATGTGTGTGTGTGTGTGTGTGTGTGTGTGTCTGTGTGTACACATACATAGGTACACATATATAAATATATATAGTTCTTCCAAAAGAGATCCAATGCCGAAAGGACCAACCCTATATATGTTATGGAAATAGGAATACCCAGATAACTGGGAGCTTTGGATAGAGGATCTGATTTGATACTAAGCAACAGACACCAAGTGACTGAGCAACAAAACTTCTCATCATAAGCTTAGTTTTGGTAGAGCCAGTAAATCAAGGAATTGAATAGCCTCAGAAGATTATACCACAGGAAATATTAAATTCAGAATTGGCCTTTAGGAAGACCAGAGTGCAAAAGCAAGCAACATAAATAAGTGGTCTCAACTCCATTATCACCTTTCACTATTGCACTGTTGTCTGTCCCTCAGCTCCTAGCGATGGCTTCATGGGAGGTTGGTTGCTATGAATAGCTATAAGAGGAGAAAGTCAAAGGCCTGGTTCACAGATGGGGTGGCTCAGTAAATTGGAGAAAACCAGAGAATACTAGAAAAGCAGGCATCCCCCAAAAAGGCAGTAAATGAAATGGAGGCAAGCAACCTGCCAGAGAAAGAATTCAGATAAATGGTCATAAGGTGGCTGAAAAGAATGGAAGACAAATACGACAATATGTATAAGAACCAAGAGGAAATGAAGAATAACCAAGAAGAAATGAAAGATGACATCACTGCTATAAACAACTCAATAGAAAGCATCAAGAGTAGGCTAGAAGAAGCAGAGGATCAAATCAGTGAGCTAGAAGACAAGGTAGGAAAAAATACCCAAGTAGAGCAGCACCTAGAAAAACAAATTAAAAAGCAGGAGAAGAGCCTCAGGGAACTTTGGGACAACATGAAACCAAACAACATCAGCATAATAGGGTTCCAGAAGGAGAGGAAACTTAAAAAGGAATAGAAAACCTGTTTGAAGAAATAATGACAGAAAACTTCCATAATATAGGGAAGAAAAAACCCACACAAATACAAGAAGCTCACAGCGTCCCAAGTAAAATGAACCCCAAAGACTAATGCCAAGGCACATTATAATTAAATTGGCAAATACCAACGGCAAAGTAAAAGTGGCCAGAGAGCAACAGAAAGTTACCTACAAAGTAATGCCGCGACCCTATAAGACAGCTCCTCATGTGGTGGTGACCCCCAACCATAAAATTATTTCCGTTGCTACTTCATAACTGTAATTTTGCTACTGTTATGAGCTGTAATGTAAATATCTGATAGGCAGGATGTATTTTCATTGTTACAAATTGAACATAAATTAAAGCATAGTGATGAATCACAAAACAATATGTAATTATATATTGTGAAATATTTATTTCTAACTACAAATAAATGAAATTTTGTCTTGAATCGTGGTGTAGCATGGGTAACAGTCTTCATATGACAATAGTAAACTACATTGCTATATTTTGCTACACCGAGGAGTGGTGTTTTGGTTCCTAAGACCATGGGAAATAGGTGTTTTCCAATAGTCTTAGGCGACCCCTGTGAAAGGGTCATTGGACCCCCAAAGGGGTCGAGGCCCACAGGTTGAGAACCGTTGCCATACAGGATACCCTTGAAGATAGAGTGTTCGTGTGTCTCTTTCTCCTCTCATATGATAATCCTAACATAATAGCACCTCCACATGACCTCATCAAAACCTATTAATTCCCAAAGGTCTCACTTCCAAATCACATCGGGATTTAGGACATCAACATAAACAGTTGAGGGAGACAAAATCATTCAGTTCATAACACAAAGTAATGTAAAAGAGCTATGGAAGTCCTTACAGGGCTCTCTCTGATACTCAGAGCTACTGAAACCCCTAATCCCCAGGACAGTTTTTGGCAACAAGGCTTTGACAGCTATATCATAAATCAGCATCTGAGCACCAATCTCCCTGTGACTTTTATGAATTGTGCTGAATCGGATTTTCTGTGAACTGCAATATACACACTTCTAAGAAAAATTCAACTTCTTTATTCAGATGATAAGAACAATATCGTTTTGCTAGTAGAGGTCACTGACATGCCAGCAGGGGAGTCCTAAGAGCTGAGGCAATGATAGATGGACTAATTTTAATACCAGTAATGTCCTTAGTGACCTCCTTCCTCTCATTTACTCACTGGTTCCATAGTTTGTAGGAGAAAATAAATGTAAATGTCTCATGAACAAGCATTTGTGTGTTTGTGTGTGTGTGTGTCATTAGTAATTCCTACCAGTATTGTTTACCTTTTACATATTGAATAAAGATGTTTACTTTTAACTTTCATATACTAACTAAAACAACTGCTAAAGAAGCAAAAAACAGGCAGGTGGAAAACAAAACTAATTTGTAGATATGAACTAGTCTTTCATGTTGACATGTCTTGTGATTGTCCAATGGCCCATGAAAGCCTTCATGGGCCAACAGCATATATTCTCTCTTGCCAAGACCAACCGGGTACTGACCCTTCAGCATGTCTAAACCATTAGGAGACAGGGCAAACACTGAGCTCTCAATGTGGTGCCATGCCTCCAGGAGAAAGCATTTTTATTCAGTCTCTGCATAATATATTGGCACAAACAGTGGCTTAAGACAGCACACATTTATTAGATCACGGTTCTGTAGGTAAGACATGTGGGTAAATTCAACTAGGTTCTCTATACAGGGAGGGTCTCACAAGGGCAAAACCAAGATAATGGCACACACAGAGGCCCTGGGGAATATCCACATCTAAATTCATGCAAATCGTTAAGAGGATTCAGTCCCACTTGCTTATAGGAGGCCAGCCTTGTATTGGCTGCCTATCAGTCAGGGGTGGCTTTCTGGCTCCTAGAGGCTGCTCACAGGGTATTGCACATTGCCATTCCATCTAACTTTGAACTTCAAGGCCAGTAAAAGTATGTTGAACCCTTCTCCTGCTTCAAGTCTTTCTGTCTTTGCTCATTGCAATCTGTAGAAAACTCTCTTCTTCTAAAGGGCTCAGATGATTCCATTAAGCCTTCCTGGATACTCTGCTGATGATTAACTCAAGGTCAACTGATGCAAATAACTGAAATCCATGTAAATTTACTACACACAGGTAGCTAAGATATAGTAACTTAACCACTGCTGCTAAATTCCTTTTTCCACTTACTGTAGCATAATCACAGGTATGCTAGCTCATCATATTCACAGTCATGGGGGCTAGGAGAAAACATATTGAGCGGCCATCTTAGAATTTTTGTTATCACAGAGAATAGCCATCCACTTGTAAAAAAAAATAGTTTATATCACACCTTGTTCACTCAGGAAAAGGCAGCGATTCTTTCTGACCACGCTGACAGAGATTCTGGATATAGTTAGCTTTTCTTGCTACAACACTTCAGTCAACCTCACTGTCCAAGAATACACATGAGTATGAGACTTATTGACATAGGATCCAAAATAATATACCACAGACTAAGGAACCAATTTTATGGCCAAGGATGTGTGGCAATAAGCATCTATCTGATCATGGATTTCCCTGTTTTTTATCATATACTATTGTCAAGAAAATGGCAGTTCAATGAAGCACTGAAACAGACTCTGAAAAGTGTAGCTAAGGAATTAGTTAGAGATGACATACTATTTTTCACCTTGTAGCTCTAGATATTCTACTTCCCAGAAAGGGAGATCTTTCACCCAGGGACACAGTAAAGTTGCCACAACCCATAAATCTGCAGTGCCCCTGATCACTTGGTTTTCCTCTTGCAGGTCAACCAGAAAGGAATTTTCATACATGCAAGGTTGTAACCTGTCAGAAACTGACCATTGCCCCATAGCAGAGAGGCATGGACAAGGAACCCGGAAAGCTGGTTAACCTTGGAAGCTCTGAAAGGTCAGAACCACCCACTCACTATCTAGTTGAGACAGTGGTAGCTGAACCAACTTCCACCTGTCAATGTTTCTATTTCTAGAAATGCCTGCCTCTATGGGTAGATCCCAAACCTTCATATAAGGGGCAGCAAGACCAGAACACGGGGTAGACCTCCCCTAGATCTGGCACCCAATATTCCCAAATTAATACTTTTCTAATCTCTTTCATTTGTGTGTGGTCTCCTTCAGAACCCAAACCTTGAACCTGAACCCTGAACCACGCAGGATGTGAAAGGGGTACCCACAACTGGTGCCAGAACATGGGGCATCTGGAGGGGATGATATTTTTTTTGCCTCAAACAAAGGAGGGGGAAAAATACACTGAGAAAAGGTGTGGAAAATTTACCAAAAAAAAAAAAAAAAAAAAAGTGAGGGAAATTCACCACATGCAAAGCCCATGGCCAGCTACAGAAACTGGATCTGTAAGTAGGATGAGAATGTCCTTTTCAGTAAGGCTATTGGGGAAGAATTAGGTTATAAAATAATGTGGTTTCTCATTCAAATTAAAATCTTAGTTTGTATTTGAAATCTAAAATCTATAATAAGAAAGGAAACTCCACTGCTGAAACCGCCTCTGGTGCGGAGAAATTCAAAGGTGGCAGGAGAGAGTAGGGCTATCTGCTCTCCTGCAATGAGATTACTCAATGCTTTGTTTAAAAATTATAGAAGACCTCACAGGGATATGTAAATCCTGGCCAAATTGCGTGTTAGTTATTACTTCAGAAAGCGAAAAAGAAAAAAAAAATTAAGATCTGTCTTTATCTATTAAACATGAAAAGAAACGCAGCCAGATCTGTTACTGATGCTTCCCCCAGAGCAAGCAGGATGTTGGGGATGGGAGACACATGGCAATCCAATATGGAAGGCAATTCTCCCAGGGTTCTAAAGTCTCCTTTCTCACCATAAAAAAGTCTTAAAAATTTAGAAATGTGGAGAGAAACCTGGCTTAAAACAAATGTGCACATGATCCAATTTTTGGACATATTAGATAGGGTTTTAAGCTGGAATATCTCTACAAGGGCTTCAGAAAGGAAAAACCTAGACTGGTTTTTTTTTTGTTTTGTTTGTTTTGTTTTTGTTTGTTTTTTCCCTAAGAAAAATGGTGAAGTTAACCCAGGGAAGGAAATTCAAGCTAGTTCTAGTTGTAGTAGGATTAGCATTTCCATAATAAAGAGTAGTTTTTAAAATGCTAATGAACCTCAGTCAAATTAACTTCTAAGGAGTGGTTCTCAACCTTCCTAAGGCCAAGACCTTGCATACAGTTCCTCATATGTGGTGACCCCCAACCATGAAATGTTGCTACTGTTATGCATCATGATGTAAATATCTGCATTTTCTGATGGTCTTAGGGTGATCCCTGTGAAAGGGTTGTTCAACCCCCAAAGGGGTCGTGACCCACACAGGTTGAGAACCGCTGTTTTAAGGCCTTCAAGAAAATAAGTAAAATTGTCTCTGTTTTATCCAAAGTAAATGCTTTAAAATAATTATAATTGACTCTAAAATCTCAAAGAAATTATTGAAATATAGATAAATAATCTCAATAGCCCAGGTGAAGGCTGGCTATGCCCTTTGTTAATGGAAGAAGGAAAAGATGCCCTTCCCCCAGCAGATTGACAGACCAATTTTCTGCCAGGAGCCATCTTTGAAATATATGATAATTTACATTCCAATAGACCAAACCTGGTTTTCCAGAGCCACTGACAAATAAAAATTAAAGTTTAAATTTGCCTCATGAGAAAAACCTAGAGGACAGAATTGAAGCTATTAATTGATTATGTCTTATATTTTTTTAAGAAATGTAAAGTGTTATTCATCTAGGAAATACTAAATATATTTGACTTGCCAGCTTTAAAAGTTCAAAGTGCAAATTATATTGGGGAAAAAAAATGTGGCTGTGGTAATTAAATGCCTAAAGTATAAAAACTTATTTTCAGAAAATAAAATGTGTTTCTCTGATAATTAGGAATTCAAAATATGTTGTTTATTGGTCTAATTAAATAAGAAGGATTAATTCTGTGATCCCAACCAAGGTTTTTAATGCAATAACCAATTTGAGTTTGATGTCTTGAGATAATTATAAAAAGTATAATATTTAAATCATATATAGGTATTTGTTTGATGGTTTTTTTCCAAGTTAAAATTTCAAGGCTGTACCTGAGAGATGATTCTTGGAAAGCTCTAAAGGCACCAGAATAATTCAAAGAAGTTATTCTCTCTTACTAAATTAAATATTTTAAATTTAACCAATCTAATATACTTGAAAATGCATGGGAAGCTATATCAAATAAAAATTAATAACTATATTTTAAATGCTATGAAGGTTTTTGCCTCTAAGAAGGGCAAAAAATAAGTAGCAAAATATTTCTTAAAATCCAACAGCAGAATTTAAAATGACAAAAAGCTCATAGCCGCCTACATTCTTAATTAAGCTAGAGGCAGGGCAACATTTTCGGCTGGAGAGTCAGAAGTAAACATTTACTAAATTTGCTTTGCTTTTTAAATGAAGATACCTACTTTAATTGCTTAAATAAATTAGTTTTTTAAATTATAATCAAGGTTTTCAGCTAAATGAAAAGTCAATATTTTTATAAACAATTCTAATAAAGACCAGAAACTGCTGGTAAGATTTCTGTTTTATCTGCAATATAATTTTGAGTATCTTTTAAAAGAACAGACTAGACAGCCACCATGATGGCTACATGTCTTGCTGCTCCCCTAGGGGCCGCCATCTTGAACCATAAAGGCCAATCCCTTCCTTCACATAAAGTTACTAAAGGCTTCCCATGAGCCCTCTATATATGCAAATTAGCCTAAAGGGATACTCTTTAAAAATAAAATTCTAGCATTATACAAAGGAGAAATTTGAAAATTTTGATATCTCTTTCACTGGTATTTAGAGGATACATTGTGGATTGTTATTAAAATATTAAATCTAATCCATATTAGTGGTCACCATAACATTCAAAGAAATTGTTTCATGTGACAAAGATTTTTAAATGAAGCATTCTGTAGCCTGAAAATTATTTTGGAAGGAAATAAACGGAGGTTTCCTTCAAATGATGTAAGGATTTAATTGAAAGTCAATATATTTGGCCTCTTGAACTGAAGTAAGTAATTTGTGTTTTTGCCTTCCTGACAAAATTTATATAAAAAGAAATAGATGCTAGTTTGGAATTGAATTGCCATGGCCTAGAGCAAAGAATATCCTTACATGATATTATTATTATACAATATCATTATAGTTTTTCCCATATTTGTGTTACCCCTTTACCTATAACAGTACCTCGCACCGTTGGGAATCAATACAAAATCATCTTCTTGGTGCTTGGAGACAAAGGTAACACAACTCTTGATATTTCAGAATTACAACAGCATATTGTACAATTATCCCAAACAAACTTACAAATTCTTTGTATGTATAGCAGCAATTTAAAAAGGACATGAAAGGATTTAACCCCTTCCACTTTGTAGAGGGCCCCCTGGGAAGGCAAATGAGCATTCTATATTGGCCCCTCTTGCCCTTTTTGCCAAGAGGGACCCTCTTCTCACAATCCATTTGCCCACAGCTGTTGCCTTGCTTTCCGTTCATGCTGACTCTGTGACACCCTTTACCACTTTCTCATACTGTGTTCTTGTATGAAAGAGTTTTCAGATTCTTTGCAGTCTATTCCCTAATAAATAAGATTGCCAATCTTGTTAGAACTACGGAAAAAATATGGATAGAAAAATATTGAGAAAGCATTTGCTATAAATACTTATATTTTCATTCATTGCACCTAGCTTTTACTCAGAAGTCTATCCTTTCTGTTTCTGGTGTGCGTTAACAAGGTGTTTTTGGTTATTGTGTTTGTGTGTATTACTTCAGAAATGCCATCTGGACACATCATGGGGCAGAATTGAGGAGAAGAGACCTTTGGATTCATGCCAACTCCGAAGCAGGGTTTTAATTCCAACTCAAGGTACCAATTTCTTAGACATCTTAGGCAAGCTGTTCAAATATTTCGATCTCTATTTCCTTATCTATAAAATGTAAAAAATAGGAATTCTACTTTCTAAAGGTGCTTAGGTAAGTGAAAGACATGCTAAATATTGCCACACAGCTAGCACTGTCCTTATTATTGTCATTAAAGAACAAAATTAATAAGCAATAAACAAGATCAATTGAAGAAACATCAAAAGATGATGTCTCTTAACTATCAATTTCTTGAACTATTGTTTTAAAAAAAAAGTTTAAATCAGCCCATACTCAGCCCAAAATAAAAGTTATCTCTTTCTAGGTATAGTACAAATGTCAATACTACATGGATTCTACTTTATGACTTCATATGATTTTTAAAAGCAACTCAACATATTTCCAGTTTATGCTTTTACTTACTAGTTTTGAATCTGAGAAAATAACTTTATAATTTCAAATATGAAGGTTAACATATGTATCCTCTAAGAATTCAAATGAAATTAATATTTATAAGATTTCAGCAATTAATTCATATTGAAAATTCACTATTTGTTCCAATAGCAATGCCAACTTTGGTTCATTTTCCAACTTTTCACATATGTATATTTGGGAACAACATGAATTTATTTACATACATTAATTTTGTTGTATTATGTATATCATTTGAAAAAGCATTTCAAATATTTCATTTCAATAAAATCAAATGCAAACAGTTTCGTTTCTTTGGGTATATTTTGCCTCAAGGTTCTTGAAATGTTTATAGAAAGCTCTTAACAAGATAACAAATGGTAAGAGAAATATTGTAGTTACTATTATTAATACTGGAGCTCCAATAAATAAATGTCCTCCAATTCAGAAAATTTCCAATTTCTTATAAATATTCGTATTGTTCCCTATATGAATACTTATGTGTGCACATTCTTAACAATATTCATTAAAAGAGCCAAGAAAATATTCAGTCAAAAAGTCTCTAACTTAAAACACAGTGGAAATTTATCTCAATGAGACAAATATTCTGCTCATGCATATGATAGGACATTTGTATGTTTTTCTGTGTATAATTAAAATTAGATTTAATTTTATCTTAGAAAATAGTCAACTAAGAACCACGTAGTTGATAATGGTAAAAGCTGAGAAAAATTTAAAATTTCTACTAGGTCAAATGTTTTCTGCACTTTCTAAATATCAAGCATTGTGCTGGGCTCTGGGAATATGGAAGTGTGATATGTAAAATGTATATATATATGTGTATAGTATGCATGTAAATGAATATATGCATATATATATTCCTTCTTTTAAAACATCAAGTGAGCTATATGTGAACATGATGAGAATGAAAATGACGCTGAAATTGTTTTTTTATATCCTTGAGGGAGAAAAGAGGGAAAGAGAGGGAGATAAACTCTTCCTCAGTGAAATTCAAATATGTCTGAGTATATTTCTTACATATAATTTTTAGCAACTGTGAGAATTTGGAGTGCGCTATTGTCTTACTGATGCTCTTGAGGAAATGGCTGGTATTGTGTCCAATGGCTTCTATTCTTCTGACTTTTCAATTTTTTTCAACCGTCCCAATTGTTCTGACTTTCCAGGCTATGGCCTGTGCAGTGAAGTGCTATTTGGATCACTTGATATGGGGCATGAAGTGATTTTAAATTAGCTGCTATTAATAATGTTATAAGTGGGTAGAAGGACTTAGGATTTCCAATTTTGACTAAGATCATTCTTCCACAAGCCAAGCATTCAAAATGGCAACCCACCTCTAGTCACACAGGTGCCTCGCACAGACTATAACCAGATGTTCTGCTGGCAGCAATATGGCATCAGCAGACCTAGAAGGCACTTTTTTTCCAGATGTTGGTAAAGGAAATCAAAGCCCTCTCACAAAGAAATAGCATGGATTTACTCTATGCCACACATTATCCTAGAAGCAAATGCATCTCAGAACAAAAGCAGATGAAGTCACATTTCACTCTGATGGCCACTTGCATGACTGACAAAGAGCAAATGATTAGGGCAGAATTAATTTTGATTAAGCTTAATGTTTTTTCTTAACTATTTTTTTTAACTTCAGAGAAGATACTAATTTCTAACAATTGACTCAAGCGTTCTTCTTTAACAAGGTAATCCATACTCAAATTGATTAATTTTTAACCTGTTTCAGGAATGAAACATTTTTAAAGATTCTAAGTTACTTTTTCTACTTGCAGGGTTTTTTAAAAAGTCAAATAGAAGCAGTGTTATATTTATAAAATACAGTGGTACCTCGAAATATGAGTTTAATTCGTCCCGTAACCTTGAGGCATGGGAAACTATGAGATGCTCGAGTCTCGGTAAACTGGTGGGTTGTGTACAGCCGGCAGATCTGCGCGATTACTCATATCTCAAATGTTGCTCATAGTTCAAAGCAAAAATCGCTCGCTCTATGGCTCATATCTCAAAAATTTCGTATGTTAGGGCACTCGTATCTCGAAGTACCACTGTACAAAAACTGCATATAATCTTTATATCTTAACTAGAAGCCCAAGGCATTAAATGTGTGCACAGGTAGGATCCCTAGGCCTGGCTGGCAATTAAGGCCGATTGGGGCCTTCCTTTCCCTGGCTGCAGGCTGTGGGTGGGGCCTTCCTTCATTCCACACCGCCCCCTGATGGTCAGTGCATGTCATAGTGAGCAGTGGAACTCCAAGTTGGTTGAAATCCTGAGGGGACCAATTTGCATATTAGCCTTTTACTATATAGGATAGTTGTTTCAACTCAAATAAAGCCTCTGATTTATTGAATGACAAAAAACAAATTCATAAAATGTGCATCTTTTGCTAGTTTATACCACAAAATACAACTTAGCAATATGTATTAGATACAAAGTACTACAATATTAAAAAACATGAAAGAGAGGCTACAATAAGTGCAAGGTTGAATTAAGGTTAATTTGGCCAACCATCCATGGTATTTTTTCATTTATTCAGAAGTAATCATTTGGATAAACATCTGCAGACATTTTAGATAAGATGTTAGAATGAACATAATAGTGAGGGATTCCCTCTTTCCATTTCCCCTAAAATAAAAAGTAAATAAGTAAAAAGACACATAAAATGTATCTCAAAGTAGGACAAAAGGGAAGTTTGTGATAACCACTATTGGCATGATGAAGTTTAAAAAAAAAGTTTAATAGAAGTAGAGAGAATCTGTCTCACCTGCTTTCACTCTACCTGACCCCTTCTTCCTCTCCCATCCAAAAGAAAGAGAACAGCATTTCTGAAAATAAAAATTTGGGAGATCTTCAAAAGCTCTCCCAGACATTCTCAACTAAAAGGATGACAAATGGAGAGAAGAAATGTGGGCTCTGTTTTTTTTTCTGACTGTTTAAAGCAGGATATAGAAGTCAAAGATTCGCTCCTGTAGGAGAAAGTCATGACAGTTGAGTTCAGCTATGGCAATATGCCTGAGGTTTATACTTGGTATGATGAATAGCAAAGAAAAACCTCAACAAAGAAAGAAGACTCAGGATTTATAATAGAAGGTAAGTGTCATAGTCCTCCAAGTTTCACAAAGATGTTTTCAGTTTGGGTGTGTGTGCTGTTTTTTTTTTTAAGTTCCTCAAAGCATTCCTGGCTATGTATTCAGTTCTTTTTATCCATTGCATTCCTATTCTCTCTGAACTAGAAATTGACTATCAAGTTTCAATTGTTTCAACTTAGATACATACCTAAAGCAATACAGTGCACTATGGCCCACTTCTGCGTTTGAACAAATGGATTATATTCTATTTTAGATAGTGATATTCTTTAATAAACCTGTTGGCTATTAACAGACAGTATTAAGATCAGTCTTATTGGATTTATATTTGGTAGAAAACGATTTGAATGTGTCCAATGTAAAATAAAATAAAAAAAATTCAAATAGCATAATGTTTGAAATGAGCAAAGTCAAGTCAGTAGATGAAAACCTGGAAATATCTTTTTAAAAAAGTATTAACGTTATCTTTTAATAAGCATGCTACATAGGAAGTTAGGCAGGAGCAGCTAGGGTGGGGCGTGGCCTGGGGTCCTGAACAAGGGTTAGACCAGCATTACCCTTTCAGACCGCCTTTTGATGGGCAGCCCAGCAGCCAGCAGAGTGCCCGTGGGCAGGGTCAGAGCCAGCCTGTTCTTGGTGCAAGCTCAGAGCAAAGCAACTTGACCTCAGTGCAACCTTCCTAGAGCTCTGGTCTAAGAATAATAAAATGTACATTGTGTTTTTCACTCCCAAGGGCTTTTCTGTATGCATTATGGGTAATGGCACACATTGAAGGGATATAAAGGACCCCTTTTCTGCCAATCATCCCTGAATGCAAATGAAAGTGTTCCCTGCCTCCCAAAATTTCTCACTTTAACCATATAACCTAGGAATTCAGGGTTATTTTCTCTCTCAACTGCCCCGCTTCTCACTTGGAGTGATTCTTTAATAAATCCCACTTTTCTTTCATTTTTGTTGATTTTAAAATTTGCTTCTGTATCAAGGAGCCAGTAACCTCAATTGGTAACAAGCACAATATAATCTATATATCTATATATATAAAAGCCCAGTACCTGGAATAGCAGAATAGCCAGTAGCTATGATGCACACTGTGGCAGCCAACCAGCCTGATCGTCCCAATGGGCCGTTAACACCTTGAATGGAGTCAGGACCTGTCTGCCAACTGTCTGCAGCCCTGATCCCCTGCCAGCCTGCCCAATGGGCCTCTATCTGGGCAGGCTGGCTGACCCCACCTGTGCACAAATTCATGCATCGGGCCTCTCCTAGAATTGTAACATCAAAAAGAAATCAATAAAAATGTAAAATAAAATAAAAATTTCAAATATATTTGAAAGTGAAATAGGTCAGTAAAGGAAAAAAACAACACATGAAAACTAACCATAAGTATAAAAACACTAACCTTATCTTATTATAAGTAAATAAGTAAAAGACTCTCATATTGGACCACAAAGTTGATTCTATGACATTTTTTCTTATAAGGGACACTACTAAGTGGACTACTAAATATGCACACACATATGAAAGAGTAACTACAAACATAAAAATTACCCAAAACATCTGTAGCATATAATAGACAAATAATCAATTCCAATAGTAACAAAAGCTATGAGGTATCTATATACACTTGACCAAGAATGCCAAAAGGTCATACTACAAACTATTATGTCAGAAAATAATTGCAAAAAATCAATAAAAATAGAAAAACATTATATAAAAAGGTAATAAAGTCCTTCAAATTCACTTCTCAGCCCAAAGAAATTAATCAAACACTTCTAGAAATTTAAGTTATTTTAAAATTTAAGACACTTGGAGTGACATCAGCAAAATAGGACTAGTTAGTGCTCATCCCCCACCCTGTTAAGTCAACTTGAATCATCTGTGTTTGGAAAAATCTTCACAATAGCCAAGCATTCCAGGATCAAACACAGAGAGGGGGGCAGGCTAGTAAGATTCACCTTAAGGGAACTCTCACCCCTCTCCTACCCTGCAACCCCTGCCCCAAGCCCAGGGTGCCAAAATTGGAGAGACACACTCCTTGGGGGATAAGGACAGTGAGGCAACACTCACCTTCACCATGGACTCCAGAGCTGCCCTGTCCCTGCACTGGCAGATTCCTGCAGTCCTATGTGGCCCCTATGGGCTCACCCTGTGACTTCAGGCCCCTGGCTCACCCTGGCTCCCATTTCACCCTGTTTCCTACCGGGTCCGGTGGCCCAGGCAGCTTCCTTGGCTCCAGGCTTCCAGAGGGCCGTCCTGTCTCCAGGGCACCAAAGAGAGCCAGTTCCAGCAGCCCCAGGCAGGTCCCATACCTCCTGGCAGCTTCCTCTGCTCCAGGTTAGCAGAGGGCACCCTGAAACCCAAGCTGTGGCTCACCCCAGCACACTGGCACCCATGGCCCAGGGCAGTCCCCATTACCCCAGGCTGCCAGCCGGCTGTTTACCCTCCCATTGAGGAAACACGTGATGTTATATTGGCAACAAATGTGAAGACTTGGCAAGCTAGATAAGTAGAAGGACCAGCTTGGGACGATAAAGCCAGCGGGATGGCACAGTGATGAGTTCCCTGGGTTTCCTTTTTGCTTCCAGATTTGAAACTGAAGATGCTAGCCATTTGGAACAATCCACAGGCATAAATAAAAACAGCCCAGGGAACGGTCCGCTCTCTCAAGCCAAAGACCAGCAGCCTCACTAGTCAGAAAACTTACAATGACTGCTCTGTGCCAGGCGAATTCCACAGGAAATAAAAGTATGGCTCTAGTCCCATGCATGCCGCATGGTGGGTGGTGGCAGAGAGGGCTCAGTGGGGAGCACGGACTTCTATCTCCATCAGGCAGAAATGAGCTCTCTGTGGAGTCGGTGGAGACCAGTGGGACATCTCCCTCCCTCCAGCAGTAATGAGCCACTCTCCTGGCCAGGATGGAACGGGAGAGGGCTAGTGCGGATCCAACATGACCACCCCACCCAGCAGTAATGCAGACCCCTCCCTGTGTGCTGTTAGCCAGGCCACCTGGGAAACCTGGACTCGCAGCTCCATCTAGCAGTAAAGAGGTGGTGATCTTTTTCTTTCTTTCTTTCTTCCTTCCTTTCTTTCTTTCTTTCTTTCTTTCTTTCTTTCTTTCTTTCTTTCTTTCTTTCTTTTTTAATATATTTTTATTTATTTTTTTTTAAAGAGAGGAAGGGAGAGGGATAGAGAGTTAGAAACATCGATGAGAGAGAGACATCCATCAGCTGCATCCTGCACACCCTCCACTGGGGACGCGCCCACAACCAGGATACATGCCCTTGACCAGGATCAAACCCTGGGACCCCTCAGTCCGCAGGCCAATGCTCCATCCACTGAGCCAAACCTGTTTCAGCGGTGGTGACCTTTTTCCTGCCAAAGTGTTGCCAGAGGAAGCCAGCTAAAGCTGAGGTTTAAATACAAGTGAGTCTTATCATGCTCAACATGTCCAGGTTTCAACTGAAGGTCACTCATCATGTCAAGAGCCAGAAATACATCGAATTGAATGAATAAAGGCAATTAGGATGTACTAATGAAATGTTAGAATTATCCCACAGAGGTTTTTAAAGCAGGTATGATAAAAACGCTTCATCACCCTGGCTGGCACTGCAGAGTGTGGGTCCACTCAAAGAGAGTTGCGGATTCTATCTATTCCTGGTCAAAGGTGTGTACTACCTGGGTTACAGGTTCTATCCCCTACTCCAGTGGTCAGCAAACTTATTAGTCAACAGAGCCAAATATCAATAGTACGATTGAAATTTCTTTTGAGAGCCAAATTTTTTAAACTTAGATTTCTTCTAATGCCACTTCTTCAAAATAGACTCGCCCAGGCTGTGGTATTTTGTGGAAGAGCCACACTCAAGGGGCCAAAGAGCTGCATGCGACTGCCAGTCGCGGTTTGCTGACCACTGCCCTACCCTGTCGGGCCTCATGCTGGAGGCAATCAATCATGTGTTTCTCTCACATCAATGTTTCTCTCTTTCTCCTCTCTCTCCCTTCCACTTGTGAGGATCAACAACAACAAAATGCTTCATCAAGCAATAAGTAGCATCGTTGAAAAAAAATGAAAATAATCTTAGCAAAAAAAGAAAGAAAAGAGCTAGCAGTAAATAAGTAGATAACAGAAAGCAAAACCAAATGGAAACATTCAACTGAAAAAAACACAAATTCTGGGGATTAGAATGCCTATCACAACCATATTCATGGGTTAGAACAGTGGTCAGCAAACTGTGACTCGCGAGCCACATGCGGCTCCTTGACCCCTTGAGATTTTAGCAAAGGCCAGCTTACGAGTACCCTAATTAAGTTAATAACAATATATCTACCTATATAGTTTAAGTTCAGAAAATATGGCTCTGAAAAGAAATTTCAAATGTTTTACTTTTTATATTTGGCCCTGTTGATTAATGAGTTAGCCGATCACTGGGTTAGGAGACTCAACAAAGATAATGTGTCTATTTCCCAAATTGGTTATATAGTTTTAATACTGACCCTATTAAAATTCAAGCATAATATTTTCATAACTATAGAAAAGCAAAGGAACTATAATAGCTAAAAGAATTTTCAAAAAGATTAAAGGGGAAGGAATCCCTCTATATGAATTCAAGGCATATTATATAGCAACAGTAATCAGATGGTATTGGCAGAGGAATAGACAGATGAATAAAAAAGAATAGAACCCTGAAATAAAGCCACAGAAATATGCCCAATAAGAATATATCAATAGCAAATAAGCACAAGGAAGTATATGACCATCATTAGCCATTAGGCAATTTCAAATCAAAACTACAATGAGACATCACTACACGCTGATTAGAATAGCTAAAATAAAAAAATACCAACACCATCAAATACTGATGAAGATGCAGAGAAACTGGATCACATATATTCCTGGTAGAAATGTAAAATCATAGAGTCACTTTGGAAAACAATTTATTGGCTTCTTAAAAACCCAAATGCTATTATTATACCACTAAGCGATGGCACTTCTGAGGATTTATCTCATAAAAATTAAAATGTATGCTCATGCAAAAACTATGAATGAATGTTTAAAGCAGCTTTATTTAAAATAGTCACGAATTGTAAACAACCCAGTACCTTTTGATAGATTAATGGTTAAACACTGTGATATATCTACACACTGAAATACTGGCGTAAAAACCTGAATAAATCTCTGGAGAATTATGCAGAGGGGAAAATATAAATTTCAAAATATTACATAATGTGTTACTCCACTTATTTAACTTTTTTGAAATGGCAAAATTATAGATGTAGAGAACAGAGTAGTAGGGGTTAAGGCAGGGTGGACTTGAATGGGGAGTGGGTGTGGCCTAAAAGGGCAACATGAGGGATCTGGGGATGACTGAGCATGCATTATGTCAAGATTCGGATGTGATGTTGTACTAGATATCATTATAGTAGAGTTGGAGGAGGGAAACTGTGTAACAGGTATATTGGCTCTCTCTATAACTACATGTACATCTATAATTATTTTAAATAAAAAGGTTAATTTTAAAAATTGAACAAATAACTCAATGGTTGAAATGTCAAAATTAAACCCTGAAATGTTTAAGAAATAAAAATATAAACAACTTTACAAAAAATATATACCATAAACAAAATTAAAAGAGCAACTCTAGTTTGTGAGACCTATTTGCTGAAAATAAATGGTAATGAACTAATATTAATAAAGGTAATCTAAAGAAAAATTATAGAAAAAAAAATATAATTTATATTTTAAATAAACCTAGAGAAATACTTACCCTCAATGGTAACTAATGGCTTTTGATAAAATGCTTTTCCATCTCTCAAATGAACACATTTTAAAGTTAATCTTCAGTGATAGACAGAAAATAGTAAATTCTTTAGAAGCAGATATATACATTTCTAGATGTTCTTTTTTGAAATCAATATATCAGTATGTATCAATAGTTTTTAAAACAGTTGTAACCAGTGCCTAGTAAATCTGTACATAAAACTCTATCCTTGGAAGTAAAATGTTCATCAAATTTAAACACACTTAAGTTTGGCAGCTACTTAAAATGTTATCCATTGAGTTATATTACAGAGCAATTTCCTTGGACACATGGAAACATGTCCACATAAAAATTTGTACATAAAAGTTAAAAAAACACTAACATCCAAAATGTGGGGAAAAAAGCAACAAATATTGTTGATCAAGCAGTGAATGACTAAAGAGATGTGGTATGTTCATACAATGGAATACTATCTATATACAAGAGGCCCAGTGCATGAGATTCGTGCACTGGGTAGGGAGGAACCTCAGCCAGACCTACATCCTCTCACAGTCTGGGAGCCCTCAGGGGATGTCCAAAGAACACCCGTAGAACTGCCACCAAAGGCATGAGAGGCTCCCGCCACTGCTGTTGTGCTCGCCAGCCCTGAGCTGGGCTTCTGGGCTTCTGGCTGAGCTGTGCTCCTCCTGTGGGAGCACACTGACCACGAGGGGGCAGCTCCTACATTGAGCATCTGCCCCATGCTGGTCAGTGTGTATCATAGCAACTGGTCATTCCGCCATTTGCTTTGCATATTACCCATTTATTATATAGGATATATAAAAGGCTAATATGCTAAGTGTCCTCCCCTTTATATCTTCTAAATTTATATGTTTTACATATATTACTTTTATTTTTCCTTTTTCAATAAAAATGTTCATACATTTTTTATATATTTTTAATGTATTTTTATTGAATTTTTACAGAGAGGAAGGGAGAGAGATAGAGAGTTAGAAACATCGATGAGAGAGACATCAATCAGCTGCCTCCTGCATGCCCCCTACTGGAGGTGTGCCCGCAACCAAGGTACATGCCCTTGACCTGAATCGAACCTGGGACCTTTCAGTCTGCAGGCCGACGCTCTATCCACTGAGCCAAACCGGTTTTGGCAAATGTTCATACATTTTAAATATAATTTCAAAGAGCTTCATTGATAAAGGATGAAAATAAATCATTATCAATCTATTGGGAATTTTACTGAATGCCTTGACTTTAGTTTTATAATCTATAAAATAGAAAAGACAATAATATATTGAAGAATTTACAAAAACAAGACAATTTGAAAAGCTCAAATATCATGGGAATAAAATTACTACCTTACACTTGCATAACACTTTCTGCATTTAAATGTCTCCCTTAAGCATTATTTACATTTCTTAACTGACTTTATATATTTTGTAACCCAGGTGCAAGAATTATTTCTTATATCTATTTTATTAATATGGAAAGACTCAAAGAAATTGCATGATTTAATCACATGCCCAATAAGAGATGGAACAGAAATTTCAATCTACATCCTATAACAAAAATATGTTTTCACATTTCCCCTTACATGTAAACAAACAAGCTAATATATTTTTCTCTTTTCTGTAACCTTCTGAAAACATTAACATGAAAAAAAAGTTGCATTTGGGAATGGAGATTTAGACTACATCTTGGAGAGGGGTGGGCATCTATGGTATTATTTCAAATGAAGAGTAGTTTAAAAATTAATAGTGTCCACAAATTTTCTCCTAGCCCTTCAATGTGGGCTGCCCTTGTGATTTGCTGTGACCAACAGCCTGTCTGAAGAAGTATCTTCTGACTTCTGAACCTCGGACTCAAGAGATCTTGTAGCTTGTGCCCTTGTCCTTTTATTACTTATTTATTTATTTGTTTGTTTGTTTGTTTGTTTGTTTTAATATATTTTATTGATTTTTTAGAGAGAGGGAAGGAGAGAGATAGAGAGTTAGAAACATTGATGAGAGAGACATTGATCAGCTGCCTCCTGCATGCCCCCACTGGGGATGCGCCTGCAATCAAGGTTACATGCCCTTGACCAGAATCAAACCTGGGACCTTTCACTCCGCAGACCAACTCTCTATCCACTGAGCCAAACCGGTTTCGGCTGCCCTTGTACTTTTAGACCATCACTGCCTGTGCAGAGGCTCAGGGTAGAATTCTTCAGGATGAGAGATCTAATGAAGACAGAATGTGGAGAGAGAAGTGTGGGAGCCCCTTTTCATGTCCCGCATTCAGGGTTCCCGGTTCAGGGTTTGGGTTCTGGAGGAGGCCTCATGCAAATGAAAAGAGAGACTAGAAAAGCATTAATTTGGCGATATTAGGGGGCCAGGTGGGAGCCTTCCTCTAGTGGGAAGATCTACTCTTTTTCTTCCTTTTATTAAGACTTTGGGACACACCCATAGCTTTTAGGCAGGAAATTACAAGAACAGAAATAAACATGAAACAAACAGGTAGTGGCTGATTCAGCTAAGAATGTTTCAACTAAAAAGTGAGTGATTAGCTCTACCTTTCAGAGCAACTAAGGTTGACCAGCCTTCTGGTCTCCTGTTCACATCTTTCTATTAGTGAGACAATGTTTGGTTTCCGGCAGAGAAGCTCTGTTGTCACAGTCTTGCAAGCCATTGGAGCTAAGGGTCCACACATGGCAGTGAGGCCTTGTGTAATTACCCAGCCACACCCACCACACTAGTGGCTACAAATCCTGAGTGAACCCAGTTGGCAGGACGTGGAGAAGAAACTAGCTATGGGAACTAAGTGATGCCCACATCACAAACACGCACAATCATGGACCCATGAATAATTGTTGTTTTAAGTCACTAACTTTTTGTTGTTTTCTTATTTAGCAATAGATAACCATAACTGATGGTGAAAGCACTGAGACCATCATCACAGACCACCATCAGCATGGGTTTATATTAGAAGGATTTTTATAAAAAGCAGGAATAAAATCTGTTCTCATTGGAAGACAGCTTGATGATTTATTAATAATGAAACTTCATCATTACTGAGTGAATCTAAATTGTGATAAAAGCTCAGCTGGGCAATGAATTATATATGATGCTAATGCAGGGGGCATTTACATACATACTCTCTTATAGCCACTAAATAAGACTCATGAAAATGATTTGTGGTGTGTTATTTCATTATCTACACAGAGAACATAAAAAAAGGAATTGACTTTTTACACAAGACATATAGTAAATTAAAAGCCATTATTAATAATTCATGCCATAATGCTTTGGATTATTATCCATAAATGTGTATTTAATCAAATAACTCATATAACTATCTGTATTTGTAAATTGGGAGATCAGAAAACTGCAGCTGTCACCCTCTTCTTTCATTATCTAAATTTCATTTTTCTCAAAATATAAATCAGAGTCTCAATAAAAACATCATAATTTGAAAGCTATTTATAAATGAATTATAGTTTTATATTATCCCAAGACATGTTCACATAATTAAATTACACTTGAGTCAACAATTTACAAAAAACAATATAGTTGCTCGAATATTCTGGATTTCTTTTAAATTAAATTAATTGAGTAGCAGTGGATTTTCTCTACATAAACTAAAGGGTTCAGGGTTGGAAACCAAAAGTGTTAGTTCTGAAACAAACACAGGGTCAATATAACCCTGAATAATCATATTGATCAGATTTCTTTCCCTTAGTTTTCAAATACAAATACAGTATCAATATAATTCTGAAGATTCAAATTAATTTCTTTCTCTCTGTTTCTAATTAATCTGTCATTTATTAGTCAGCAGAAAAAATATTAAATGGAATATCAAATAATGCAAAAATGATAGTATAAGTAACAAATATAGGAAGTATCATTAAGTCTAGTAAAGAAAATAATAATCAGATATAATTGACAAAACATAAAGATCAATTAAAAATAAGGTAGGTTCCAGCCAGTGTGGTTCAGCTCTCCCTTTGACTCAGGAACCCAGAGGTCACAAGTTTTATTTCTGGTCAGGGCACATGCCAAGATTGTGGGCTCAAAATCCAGTGTGGGGCATGCAGGAGGCAGTCTGTTGATGATGTTTCTCTCCCATTGATGTTTCTATCTCTCTATCCCTCTTCCTAAAAAAAAAATCAATAAAAACATATGTTTTAATGAGGTAGAAAATATACAGTTTTCATGTGTCTGTCCTGGTTATTATTTCAGCTGGGACTCTCCAGCGAGAGAGGACATGGGAGCGAGCAAAAGAAAGAAAATCAGAGTGAGCAAGGGGAGGTACGGTAAATAAAGTTGGGAAGGAAAATTTCTGGGTAGGGATGATAACCAAGATAAGCAATGAACTAGTTCATTGATTCCATCATTGGACATATTCATGGAAAGCAAAACAAAACAAAAAACTGAAGAAGAAAAAAATAATTAAGACAATAGAAGCCACAAGAGAATCTTGGCAATTTCCAGAGATTACAGTTAAGGATTAACTAAATTTCCACTAATCAAAGAAGAGAGACTTCATTTAATACATGGGGCCTTCAGGAGTGACATCAGAAAGGCCATACTTCAAAGTGTGGCTAAATTATCCATAGAGTATGTACTTTTCTAGGCTCAACTTAAAAGTTGTTTTAAAAGCCTTGAAAATATCCCATTGATCTGCAAGTTATTTATCAACCAGAAGAAAAGTCCAACACTCTTCAGAAGACGACAACGCTAACACTCAACAATATAAAATTCATATTTGGCACCCAACAAAAAATTGCTAAACCTAAGAAGAAACAGGAAAATGCAACTCCTAACCTGAAGCATTTCTTCCTAATAAGAAATAGACACCAAATGACAAAAGTAAAATCATTAAGAGACACGGACATTAAAATACTTATTTTAATTATACTCCGTAAGTTCAGGGACATAAAAGAAAATATATGCTTAATGAGGGAAGTATGTGAAGATATAAAAAGGGGCTAAAAATTCAGAAATAAAAATTTCACAGGTTAGCCACTGCAGAGCATAGATCAGTAAACTTGAAGATATAAAAACTTAATCTTTTCCATACTAAGAAAGAAAGAAAAAAAAATAAGGCACAAAAACCTCAGTAACCTATGGAGCAATATTAGGCAGAATAACAAGTGAGAATTTAGAGCATTATATTGGAATATATATCTTTATGACTATTAATTTTAATGGCATATATTTGAAGAATTATTTTATTAGATCATAAATACATCCTCAAACCTATTCCTGGAATAAAAAAAAATGGTATCCCTGTATATCATCTTTTTTCTAGCTTCATTAAGATATAATTGACATATAATAAAATAAAACTTTAAGATATAAAATGGGATGCTTTTAATATATATATATATAAATGTTTACCACACACTAAGGTATGTTAACACATCCGTCACCTCACATAGTTATCTTTTCTCTATGTGTTGTTAGAACATTGAAGAAAAAGTTAGCAACTTCCAAGTATACATAGAGTGTTATGAACTATAATCACCACGCTGTACAGTAGATTCCCAGAACCTATTCATCTTATATCTGGAAGCTTATACCCTTTGACCAGCATCTTTCCATTTCCCATATACTATCAATCTAATCTATGTTTCTCTAAGTTTAGTCTCTTTAGATTTCATATACTCCAGTATATCATTATTGGATATTATAATATCCAATAGCTGGTTTGACTAGTGAATAGAGCATCAGCTTAAGGACTGAAGGGTCCCAGGTTTGATTTAGATCAAGGACATATGCCCAGGTTGCAGGTTGGATACCTAGTAAGGTATGTGAAGGAGGCAGCTAATCAATGATGCTCTCTCATCATTGATGTTTCTCTCTTTTCCTCTCTGAAATATATATACATATATATATATATATATATATATATATATATATATATATATATTTAAAAAGAAAAGAAAATGCTTTCTTGATTGAAAATAACTCCTTTATTGGGAATAATTAGAAGATTAGCATCAAAGCACTTTACACTTAAAAATTTCATATTTGCCAGCTTTAGTCTTTTTTTAAATATCCATACAAAACTGGAAGCAATCTAAAAGAATGATAATAGCCTTTAATGAGAGTTCAGGGGGCTAAATTCTGGGAAACATACACTCTTTCTTCTTTTCAATTTTCCCTTGACCCTGCTCGGCTTGTATTTTTGTTAGCACACATGGAAACACATCACGATAGGTATGTGATACACATTTTGACATTGAAAATAGAGCTCTATGAATAATTAAAGTCAATGACAGTAAAAAACACATCAATCTAGCTTTCTTGTTACATTTTCTTTCTTTTCAGTATATTTCTTTTAAATATACAAACCATATAAGTAAAGTATAGAGAATTATTCATAACAATAATCATTATAAAATTCATATTTTTATATATTTGACAGATCAAAGACATGCCATGTTTCAGAAGCCTCTAATACTTTCTGATAAAGCACAGTGGATCTTATGAACAAAATAATTCAGATAATAATAATTTTAAAAATATATAGTTCTTATAACATTTTAAAGAAATTTCAGCTATCCTAGCTAATAAAGGAGTAATATGCAAATTGACCATCTCTCCACTACACACACCAGCCACGCCCACCGGCCAATCAGAGCTATACAAAGTAATCCAATCAATATGGCTATGGCCACAGAGAGAGCAGGAAGGAGGCTTGGGTTGTCCCTGGTGATGGAGGAAGCCAAGCTTTCTGCATACCCTGGTCAGCAGTCCTCCACTTAAGGCAACAAAGTTTCACTGACCGTGCAAACTGTGCCAGCAGAAGGCTTGACTCTGCTCCAGGCTAGAAAGTTTCAATTGTAGAAGATAAATAAATCCCAGATACCAGGACCTCTTCTTGAGTCACCAGGGGGTGTGGCCAGCCTGCAAACCACCACAGGCCCCTCACCCAGGCCACCCTATGTCTCAAGGGAATACCCACCCTGATCAAGGACACCCTTCAGGGTGACCCCTACCCATGCAGCAGGCCTCTATCCTATCTAATAAAAGAGTAATATGCAGATTGACCATCACTCAACACACAAGATGATTCCCCACATGTGGTCAAAAGATCCTGCCCCCATGTGGACACAAGATGGCCACCATAAGATGGCCAGCAGGGATGGGCAGTTGGCAGGAACCAGGCCTGCAAGGGAGGGCAGTTGGGGGTGATCAAGCCTGCAAGGGAGGGCAGTTAGGGGTAACTATACTGGCAGAGGAGAGAAGTTGGGGGTCACCTGGCCTGCAGGAAAAGGCAGTTGGGGGGGGGGGGACCCAAGCCTGCAGAGGAGGGAAGTTAGGGGCAATCAGAAAGGCAGATAGGTGAGTAGTTGGCAGCCAGCAGTCCTGGATTGTGAGAGGGATGTCCAACTGCCCGTTTAGGCCTGAACCTACCTGTATCGGGCCTAAATGGGTAGTCGAACATCTCTAAAGGGGTCCCAGATTGGAGAGGAGCAGGCTGGGCTGAAGGACACCCCACTCCCCCATGCAGAAATTTTGAACACTGGGATCTAGTCTTTTAATATTTATTTAAAGACAAAGTGTTGTATGTTTGAAAGTGACAAGACAGAATATTACTAGTTGTTAATGACGGGGACCCCACTTTTTTGCTTCTTATTCTAATAAACTGATGTCAACATATAGGGAAACAATGTGGCTATTAATGTTAGTAAGTAGGTTTCCAGAGATTCTAATTTGTATTTAGCTATAATTTTAACAGGAAGCTGAATTTTGTGGAGCTAATTTCAGAGAAAGCCTGATGA
This sequence comes from Lasiurus borealis, assembly GCA_004026805.1. Lineage (NCBI taxonomy): Eukaryota > Metazoa > Chordata > Mammalia > Chiroptera > Vespertilionidae > Lasiurus > Lasiurus borealis. Next base: position 56,307 of record PVJN01000743.1, read on the forward strand.
ACTTATTATGCTATTGATTCATCAGGAAAAAAAATTACTAACCTACTGCCATCCCTTTAATTATAAATAGTGGTCAAATTAGATTCTTATCAATATTATAGACCCAGTATGTTCTTTTTAAAAAAAGAATACCATCTTCAGTCTCACAGAGTAGACTCCTGAAAAAATAGCATTTCATTCTTGTTCAGGAATGAGATATTTTCTTGAATTCATTACATTAATTACATTATTACAATGGAGGGCAGAAAAACTGTGTATTGTTTTCTTTCATACACACATTTTTCTATAAAATATTCTTCTTTATTAAAAAAGAAAGCTGATAGTTTTGAAAGCACATAAACATTGGACATTCCATGATAATACATGAAATAAGCAGATAGAGCAAATTTTGGCACTGCACCTGTTTATTATTTGTTTCATGAAGTTACTCTATGTTTTCATCACTCCTTTTTCCCTCAGTATCTGCTGCTTACGTTTTAAGAAAGGATATTCATATGTTGCTGTCACTTGTTCATTTCAAAGATCATAAAATTTGCCATGAGCTACAAAAGTGAGCTAATAGAACTTGCAAGTGATTTTAGCTGCAAGAGAACTGGCCACTCATCGTCACTGGAGCTGAGCATAACTGATGGCACAAGGCAAAAGTACTGTAGGCCTCATGCCACCATAAGCATGTGCTACTTATCACAAGGGCAGCGGTGCATCGCTTTATTTGGAGCTTAGAGCCATCCCATAATCAGCACAGATTACTAACGAGAATCAAGAGTCCTAGGAATGATGACATCATCCGAGGTAACAGAAAGCAGGTTGGTGAGAAGCTCAAATAATGGGAATTTTAGGATTGAATCATTGTGCACTGAGCCAATGATATTTCTGATGCACTCATATCAATATATTGACTTTATGTCAGCTTTGGCTTCTTCAAGTGATACTTGAATGCGAGCCTAAACTATCTCCATGCACACATACACATGTGTTTTTTTCCATGGAATATTACCTCACTTTTTTTTCTCTTGTGACCAGAGTCATTATAAACTTCACTAACATTATACGGGCTCATACTGACCCAATTGAAGCAGGGCCAGAGTGGTGTTATGACAGGACCATAGGTTTTTATCCTGGTTGCTCTGATTGAATCTAATATCTCTTAAATCTGCTGAGAATTCAATAGGTTTTAATACTATTTATTTTACCAGATTTCAAAAATTAAAGATGATATTCATTAAATAAGTAGCTTATGAATTATGTTTAATGAAATGTTTATAGCATTTCTATGTTTAATCCAGCTATTGTCTGTTCACCATAATTCTTTCCAAGGATTCTGTTTTGTTTTTTATTGTTTGTTTTTTTCTCTCTCTTGCTTTTCTTTTTCTTTTTTGAGCCATAATTTAGGACAATGTCAAAATATTGGATTTTTTCTAAAAGAAAGACCTCACACCTTTTTATTACATACAGTAGGCTCACCTTATTTACAATACATAAATAGCTTTATAGTTTATGCATATCTCCCCAACTTCTTATCTCTAGCCAATACAGAGAATAAATAGGGCACAAAAATAGCTTGTGCATATAGTTATTTTCCAAACTTTATTTCCCAAAATCATGATTGTGTAAATCATTGATTAAACTGCAGTAATTTCATTTTCTATTAGAACAAAAATGATGTTTTGTTCTTCTGTCCAATATCTCTTCTATTAGAAGGAATCTTGTCTTGTCTGGTGCTTTTACGGTTAAAGCTGATGGATTCAGTACAGATTGTCCAAGTCATTTTATCTTTACTTACAAAGGAAGCCAGCTGGGTGATGGAATGGTGCTTTATAACACTAACAGTGCACTTCATTTGTAGTTATTAAACACTCAGCAGGCTCCTCACCGCACTGGCATTTGTTCCCCAGTCAAGGCTCCTGTTTGACATGGCCCCACTGTGTAAGGTGCCATTTACTGAAAATGAGAATTCAGCTCGGGTAATTAATAAATGCCACGATGCTCTCAAACAAATGCATGGCTTGAAATATGAGAAATAAAATGGACAACCCAAGGACAAACAACACAAGTTCTGCTTAGCATTTTAAAGTTTGTAAGTGATTAAGTGGACAGTTGGCCCTGTCTTTTTCTCAAGACAGGAAGCCACTCTGAAAAATCCTAATAGGTTATTAGATAGTCTGATCTTGAATTAGCATATCTTGGGACATAAAAACTCACAGGGTACTAGATTTTGAAAATTTTACATGGATAAGAAAACTCTACTTCTAACTTGCTCTGTGAATTTGGACATGTTATTAGACCTCTATAAACCTCTCTTCTGATATAACTGAAAAAGATATAAAAATACATCTCATCTTTCTCAAAATATAGTTCGGGAAAATGGAGGGGCAAGAACTTTTTTCAGGAGGCTAATTAATAAACTTTCTAAAAATTGCATAGTTACTTTATTTTTATGAGGATTAGAAAAAATATGAAACTAGCCACATCATACCCCTTCTTTCCAGAGAAGGCTGAAGTAAGTAGAAATATTAGTTCTAGTATAAACTATTATAAATTAAGTATATAATAATATGGGTGATATAAAGATGAAAAAATCCTAGGTTTGCATTTAATAATTTATTATAAAGCATTTTGAAAACTGCCTGGCATGACAAAAAAATAGGTGTTATTGTTGCTCTTATTATTGGTAATTGTGGTGATAGTAGAAAAAGTTGTAGTGGTAATAATAGTGAAAATAGTAGTATGATGATATTGACCAAAAGTACTTCCAGATATTGATTTTGTTTCTGAGTTTTTTAAATTTGTTTTAAAGTCTTCATGACCACTTCTTTCTTGGAAGAAATACAAAATAATTCTACAGCATTTTAACAAAAAATTAAAATGGCTATATTTTAAACATTAAATTTTTCATGTTTGATGGTCCTCATTACCGTCCATATCTGCATCTTCAAGGTAGTGCACAGCTGCCAAGTTATATTTTCCAGGAAGTTTAAATGAACACTTAACTCTAGACTTAATGCAACTCAATGGGAGGACTAAACTACTAAAAATATGTTTCATATTTATATACTTTTTTAGTTCAAAAGTCCTTCTGTCACCTATTATTTCATTTGATCTTTATAATGACAACAGAAGGCAAGTATTGGCATGCCATTTAACCAATGAGAAAGATGTGACGTGGTGAAATTAAATGCATGACCAAAATTCACACAAGTTCTTGAAAAAGAATTCTTTCTTTTTTAAAGAGAAAAGCAATACTGAGATTATATTTTGAGTAAAATAGCCAGAAAAAAAATTTTTTTAAATATATAAAAAGGTTTAAATCAACTTTCCCCTAAGTTTAATCTCTTTTCCAAGAAATTAAATTTTACTTTAAAAATAAGTGCACTTTTATAATCATAAAACAATCTGTGATAAGAATACAGTTACAGTTGGTTTGAAAATAATTTTTTTCTTTCAGAAGAAATTAAATGAAGTTATTAGCATACTAACTCTCATATTTTACATAATTACAGGAGAATGTATAAACCTATACTTCAAATTAAAATTAGATTAGGAAATACTAAGAATTATTTAATTCTTAACTGATTAAATTACATACAATTATTTGCATCTTGAGGAAATAGGTACTGTTTTTCATTTTCCTCCTTACACAACTACCATGTATAACCTTTACTCATATTTACAAGTAGCCATCATTATTATATCACACGTTTCCCCAACAAAGATCCATGGATAGTTTGGTTGGTATATCTGAAAGGCCAAATGATTAACTTAATTTTCTAAACACTCATTCTTCCAAAATAATTAATACTTCACACATTATGCTATGGCATTGATCTGAGGTATAGTCCCTTATTTAATTACTTCCTCCTGTACCACCTTTACACCTGTTAGTTGAGAAACATTCAAGGGAGTGTCCCCACATTTTCTATTTTTGAAGATTATGTATTTTTATATATTTGATATATACCACATCCTAAATTCTGATACTTCATCTACTCTATAACCATGTTCACCTTTTCTCATAATATCTTTAGATGATTTTCCTCAGCATGTAAAGCCAGGAAAATTTTCTTTTTGAGGTAGAACCTTGCAATTGCATTCAAATTTTCCATTTTCAAACACTGAATGCCACTAAGTATTCAAAGAGTTGTAAGCAGATGCCATCAAATCCATTCTCTTATAAGCAAGAGTGGGACCAAATTATTGAATACAAAAATTTACTTTCAAAATAACACAGTATAATAACTACATTCACTATATGCTTCAGTGTACCAGGTACCATTCTCAGAAATTTATCTGTAATAACTCAACATAACAAATTGATAAAACACGTTCTCTTATGAGCTACATTGTATACACATGGAAACCAATACAATGTGATAAGATAATTCACCCAATATTGCCTAACTGTTGAGTGGCAAAGTATAGGCAAAATAATTACTGCTAACCCAAAATGTCCATGTTATAATCCCTGAAATTTGTAAGTATATATTACATAGATGGTTAAGAGAGTATTGAATTGCATATGGCAATAATGAGGCTAGTCTGTTGACTTGAAGATAGGAAGATTATCCCAGATTATTGAGGTTGACCCAATATAGTCATAAGGAATTTTTTTTAAAGCAAGAGACTAAAGAAAAGTTAGCACTAGAGTGATGCCATGTGTGAGACTTAACCAGCCATTGCTGGCTGGGGAGATAAAGGCAGATCTGAGCCAAAGAATGCAGGCGGCCTTTGGAAACTGGAAAAGTGATGGAAACAAATCTTCCCCTACAGCTTCCAGAAGGACTGCAGCTCTGCTGGCTTTAAACCCTGTGATTCCTATGTCTGAAACATGACCTCCAGCACTGTACGGTGATAAATCTGTATTTCTTCAAGCCACTGAGATTGTGATAACCTGAGACAGCAGCAACAGTGAACCCATTTGCAAAGTAAGGACTTCATTATTCTTTTGTTCACTCCTATAATATTTAAGTTTCTATAGTATGGTAAGGGATATATTAAGTTCCTGTAACATGTTAAACTTTTCTTAAGTTCCTGTAATGGTTTGATTATCCTGAAATATGAGACTAAACAAGTCAAAATGTATCCTCATAGAGTTCACATTTTGCTGGATGTGAGGCTGTAGAAATTGAAGCCAGGTAGTCAAGTTTCAGAGCCTTCAAGCTATGTTATCTTATTTCCAATAAATGTCAGAATACATGTTGCCCTGATCTAAACCTCAGGAAGCTGAAATGTCTTTACACCTTATTAAAACACGTATAGGATCCCCTTTCGGTACATATTCACCCTAATACACTAACTTTTGTTTTGTGTTGTTGCTGTGGAAGATGATATAAGGGTATAAAGAAAGTACCTTTGGAAAATCAACTCTGGGATTGATTTTAACAAACATTTCTTAAAAATGTAATTTATGGCAAGGCACATAAACCACAGATTTGTGAATATATAACATTCTGGATTTTGAAAATATGGAACAAGTACATCTAAATTATACTGCAATGAGAATGCTGTGTGTATTTCTTAAATACTGTGAAAACATTGAAACACATCTTGCTGATAAGTTTTGTGTGATTATTATATTTTTACATATTAAAAAAAAATGAAATTTCATCCTGAGGCATTATCTGATGGCTCTTCCTCCTAGACATTCTGCAGACCTCATTAATCATAGGCATTCAATTTTAACTATACCTAATTTTCTATGGGTTTAGCATTTAATTTTCATATGATGCCATGAAAATTGCCATATGTTTGAAAAACTTACATCATTTAGTAAGTGGGAATCATATGGAAGGAGTAAAAGCTCTAATGAAAGATATATTCATGAAAAATACTGAAATAGCATAAACCATAAACAACTGCAACTGTTCATCTGAGCTCACACAAACTTATAGTCATGATCTTACTCATGGGTGGACTCTAATGAACAAAATAAAATCATGAACAAAATAGATCCAAAGACACTAAAGCATAGAACAGACTGACAAATCTCTGAGGAAAAGCAGGGGATGGGGAGCATGGGGAGAGATTAACCAAAAAACTTGTATGCGTAAATATGCATAACCTGTGGACACAGAAAATAGAATGGTGAAGGCCTGGGGTAGGGGTTGGTCAGGATGGAGGGGTCAATGGGGAAAAATGGGGACATCTGTAATACTTTCAACAATAAACAAATTTTTAAAGGAAAAAAAAACCCACCACACATCCTATATGATAAAAACATAGTATGCAGCCACTAGGGACTCTACCAGTGCAAAAATTTAATGCACTGGGCCTCTAGTTATATCCTATATAATAAAAAAGTAATATACAAATTGACTCTCACAACCTTGTGTCACAAGATGGTTGACCTCATGTTGTCACAAGATGGACAGCAGGGGAGGGCAGTTGGGGGCAACCAGGTCTGCAGGGGAAGACAGTTGGAGGGGACCAGGCCTGCAGGGAGGGCAATAAGGGGTGACTGGGCCAGCAGGGGAGCAATTACGTGTCAATCATGCTGGTAAGGGAGTGCTTAGGTATCAATCAGGCTAGCAAGGGAGCGGTTGGGGGCTATAAGGCTGGCAGGCAGAGTAGTTAGGGGCAAGCAGGTAGGTGAACAGTTGGGAGCCAGCAGTCCCAGATTGTGAGAGGGATGTCTGACTGCCAGTGTAGATCTGATCCCACAGGCATAAACCTGAAGTGGGACATCCACTGAGGGGTCCCAGATTGGAGAGGGTGCAGGCTGGGCTGAGGGACACCCTTCCCCAGGACACAGATTTTGTGAACCAGGCCTCTAGAGAGTGTGTGTGTGTGTGTGTGTGTGTGTAAGGTAATTATAAAAGCAGTGATTAAAATCTAAGATTTTGAATAATAAAAAGTAAATTAATTGCTACAAAAAGAAAAAATTATTATATTGAGCCTATAATACTCAGTTCAAAGTTTTTAGTGGAAACAGAAAATGACAGTGTAACCGCAGGCTTCTTTTCTTGAGTATTTTTTTCTTATAGATGTCAGTTGTTTACAAATAAGGAAAAAATAAATACATTTCTACAACATTAGTAATTAAAGTTTAAAGATAAAGTAAAAAATGTAATTTTTAAATGTCTTTAAACAGTTGTCTGACTCTTTCAATACATGAGATACAAAATTTATAACGATTTTATTTTTAATTCCAAAGGTTTCATTTTTCTTTTCTTGTGGCATACTCAGTGAACCCAGATTATATGTCACATTCTGTGCTAAAGAACAAAAGGGTAGGACAGCCTTTGCCACTTTTATGCTTTGGGAGCTTAGTCTGGTACTGTGGCTTTAAGCAGCAAGTGTGTGGGATTGGGGTGGGGAATTTGGAAATATCTGGAGGCATTTCTAGGTGTCACGATTGGGGGAAGTGAAGATAGTGGGTAGAGGCTATACATGCAGTTTAACATCCTACCATTCATAGAACAGACTCCTACCACAGAGAATTATAAAAAATGTTAGAGCTGCCACTAACTGTAGAATAGCTAACCTGACTGAAGAAGAGCACCAGATTGAAAGTCAGGGTAAGTCTAAGAAGAAAGAATTACCTTTCATGCTATCTATCCAATAATATAACTCGGTAACAATTTTCTTTAACCTAAAAAGTCCCTAGTTCTGACTGGGTACTGTAGACTTAATCTAAGTCAGAAAGATTATGGGCATTGGATTAAAAATCTGGGCCCCTGCGAGCTGAAAGGTCCCAGATTAGATTCCGGTCGGGGGCATGTACCTTGCTTGCGGGTACATCTCCAGTGTGGGGTGTGCAGGAGGCGGCTGATCGATGTCTCTTTCTCATTGATGTTTCTGACTTTCTATCCCTCTCCCTTCCTCTCTGTGAAAAATCAATAAAAATAAATAAATAAATACATATATATATATATATATATATATATATATATATATATACATATATATGTATATATGTGTGTGTGTATGTGTGTGTGTGTATATATATATATACACAAAGCAACTTCTTTGGGGTCAAATTGCTCATTTTTCTCTTCTATAAAATTGAGAGAACAGAGAAATAACTTTTTTTTTTCCTCTGAGATTATTATAGAGTTAAGTATATAATATATAATATGCCTGATATATGGGAGACTAAACACATTTCCATTGAATTGCATTTTAGTGTGTTCTGCCCAGAGCAGAACTCAGGTAAGAACCTGGTTGCAGGGCTGTGATAGATTTGGTATGTTTGGAAGGCAGAAAGGACACAGCTTCAAGAGAGAGTCAAAGAAGGAGTGAATGTCCAGATGAAGGAAGTTGGCTGAGGCCACTGCTATGAGAGAGAGTGGCTACTCTGGTGGTACTTTCTGCAAGCCCACAGATTTCTTCCAAGTCATACAGCTTGAAAAGGAAAGGCAGGGACATTTATATTCCGAATCTCATTCATCTTTTTTTTTTTTTGAGAATTTCCCACAGGAGTATTAATTCTCTGGCAGTTCAGCCTCGCTTGCATAAAGCTGAGGGCTGAAGGAGCTCCCTACTTTGGAGAAGGCCCTGGGTCAGAAAGGTGTCCCGCCTATTCTGGATGTGGGATGCTGACAGGGGGGAAGGATGCCAAGTCTGAGCACCCCCTGTACTGTCCGCCACAGAAGTCAGATGCAAGCTGAAAATGTGGCGAGAACAACAAAAGCCTTTTCTAGGCCTCCTCATTTTTAATAAGATATGATCACTTTAAAATAATAGCTTTAATAATGTATACAAGAGCACTGCAAATACAAAAAATTCCAAACCAAGATTGGTGCTTAATTTTATATTAAACTGTGAACAATTCTATGAGAATATTAAACTCAAAATTTAAGAATCCTGTTTCCTGATGACTAATGGATGATTGAAACTCAACTCTTAAATATAAATACACAAACGCAATCCAATAAATCATAGATAACTGACAGAACTCATTGAAAACTGGGGCTTCATTCATCTCTTAGTTATGTGGCATTATAGAAACTTTATATATTTTTAAGCAGACAAAACAGAGTTCAAATACTATCTCTGAATGAACCAGGGTAAAGTGTTAATTAATTTGAGCATTTTTCTTTACCAACCAAGGTACATGCTAATATGCTGAGAGAAAACCACTATGAAGAAAGAATAAAAGACATGGCAAGAAATAACAGTTAGGAGCTATGAAGGGTCTCAGACTCTGTCCTTCTTTCAGGCTAACAAGTTGGCCTGTTGTAGTTCCCTAGATGATGGTAGAAGACATGGCACTCCTGGCTTAGAGATGAAACACAATTTATTACTCACAGAAACAGCAGCATTTCCCCACTGTCTCCCAGAGCTCCGGGTCCCACAGGGTGACACACAAAGGGCTAGATGACAGCTGCACATGGGCTGGGTTGCACTCTAGGTTAAGGATCAGAAGTCTTTCTTGGCTGTGAGTACGCATGCCTTTTGTTTCAGAAGGAGCCATTGTATATTAAAGGCTGCAAGCGAACCTGCCCTTTGCCAAGACATGAGCACTCTCTCTATCTTCCATGCCTACTTATTATGCAATCATCTTAACAATATAGTCAGTAATAAACTAAAAACAAGTTAAGAACCTGGATCGGGTAGCAACTTCTTATATTACTCATTTTTCTGAGGTTGTAATAGAGCTGGAGAATATAAGGTGCCTGATATATGGGAAACTCAATACATTTCCACTGAATTACATTTTAGTGTGAGGTCTGCCCAGAGTAGAACTTGAATAAGAATGTGTTATAGTCTTAGGTCCATATATACAATGAAAGTATAGTCTTAAGTACATATATAGCATGAATAACATGAAATATGACTCAGCCATAAGAAAAGATGGAATACCACCAATTGCAACTACATGGATGGGTCTCTAAAATATCATGCTAAGGGAAATAAGTAAGATAGAAGAAGTCAAGAGCCATATATGATCTCACTCATATGGGGCATATAAAACTGAAAGCAACAAATGAACAAACAAAGAAAAACAAAAAATAGCTCTGGCCAGTTTGGCTCACCGGGTAGAGCCTCGGCCTGTGAACCAAAGGGTTCCGGGTTGGATTCTGGTCAAGGGCATGCACCTTGGTTGCAGGTTCCTCCCTTATTGGACTCTTGCCAGGGTCATGCAGGAGGCAATCCATTGATGTGTTTCTCTCATCTAGATGTTTCTCTCTGTCCTTCCCTCTCTCTTTCACTCTCCCTAAAAGTCAATGGAAGAAATATCCTCAGGTGAGGATTAATGGGAAAATAAATAAATAAATATGCTTAAACACAGACAGTAGTATGATGATTCCAGAGGGAAAGGGGGGAGGGAGAAGTAAAGGGTGAAGGAGGCCAAATATATAGTAATACGTTTGGCTAGTGGACACACAATGTAATATACAGATGATGTATCATAGAATTGTACACTTGAGGCCTATATAATTGTATTAAACAATGTCTCCATGATAAATTTCATTTAAAAATATATATAGTCAGGACAAAGTGCACTCAAGAACTTTATTCCCAAGATGGGGGGAGATACAACATACCCATAGAGAATTGTCTCTCACAGCACATATTTACATATTAAATATCCTATTTTTTCTGCTTTTACTGTTAAGGAAAAAGCCTTACATATACAAAAATCTATCACTGGATTCTAAAACAACTATTTCCAAATACATACACTTAAAGTGCAGCATACATAGCTTAAATTTTACATTCTCAAAATTTAAAAGTTGCATAATTTGTTTAATAAATGATCCTTATAATTAATGCTTATAAGATAAGCTTTGAGCCATATTATAATCAGTTCAATTTGAATATGCATATATTATATTTGCATACTTAATGATCCTTTGCAAATACTCAGTATTTGACTCCTTGGAATAGTAATATGCCACAATACCCTCAGAAGTCTTTGCTTTAATACCACACATAAACGTTTGTTTTTTTAAATTATGTCTATTATCTTATTGTTGCCTGCATTTAAATGTATCGCTTTACCCCTCAAGCCTTAATGAGAAATGTCTCTTTTAAGTTTATTGACAACTGTTCTGCAAAATATAGTTCTCACTAAAATTATTCAGCTTGAGGCATAAAAGATGAAGGAAGATTAGGTAAGTGAAGGAGAAATAACCTTAGAGCATACTTTTAATTTTATATCTCTGCTTCACTTTTTAATTTCCTCTCATGTGATCATTGGTCCATTCAAAATCCTGATGATATTTTGATTACATTCACTTAAGATTTAAGGACCTGTCTCATGGCTTAGTGGTTTGGAAAAGCCACTCACTATTGGTTGGAAAAACACTCAAACAAATAAGCAAGTTAAAATACAGCACACACACACATACACACACATATACATGTATACAGACATGCATATTCCAATAGCAGACCAACCTATCCACCTAATCACTTCCTCTTTATTTGGATATAGATTTTATTTCCCAAAGAAAATACTTTATTAAGGTACATACTAAAATGAGTATGAAGTCGAACAACTATGACTTTAAAAAGTGTAAAATTTTAGGATAACTTTGGGGGAGACAAAACTGGAGCTGACTATCTTACATTTTGACTTCTAAATGCTTTTATCTAGGTAAGAGGTCCAGTTGGCAGTTAGGAACATGGCATCAAAAGGCCTAGTATAATACATGGTTGATTTTGTACTCATCACTATATAGCTGCTAGCTTAAGAGGGAAAGGCAATTACAGTGAAAATAAAGGAGAGTGGAATATAAACTTCCAGAAAAAAAGAACATATAAGAATCAGGGATAAAAATTATTACAAAAACAAACACCAGGCAGCAAAGTGGAAGAGGAAAGCATAAAACTAGGTGTGAAGGAGAGCCATGGGAAGAGAAACTCCGAAGTTTTGACACAGACTTCAAGTAGGATAAAGTGAGGGAAAAGATTGATAGTGAAAGCATGACTGTCAGCCTTAGCAGGACCCGTTTCTGGGTTTGGAAGACCTTATGTGTCAGAGATCATTAAACAATCCTCTATAAGGCAGAGCTCAGAACTCAAATCCTCCATGATAACATCGGATTCTTTGAGCATTTAATTCAAGTGAGGTGAGTAGCAGGGAATGGGCCAGAAAATGTACAATATACTAGAAGTAAATATAAACCAATTAAGGAAGATGGTTTCTGCTCTCATTCTCTTATTTCCTCTAAAAGTTCATTATTTGCATTTAAAAAAATCATGATTTTACAGTCTTATATATTGTTCATATATTTTCACATTAGCCTTCTATTCACAAAATATCAAGCTTTAAATGAAGTAATTATTCTTCACTTGTGAATATACTACCCCCAAATCAATTGAAAGACTACCTTGTAATAGATACAAGTAGAATTTCCCCAAATCTGGGTGTGATCTGAGATGGAGATCCAGAATATAATGACATTTGTGATACTAACTAGACTATAATTAGAATTATGCAACCAAGACTAGTGAGAATATCCTACATGTCAACTGAGGTTCAGGTAAGAAATAGAGATAAATGAACAACTAGTATAAGCAAACATAACATTTGTTGTACCCACACTATAATAATACAGATAAAATAGACAAGTAAATGAGCAATTATAAGAGGTTGAACATTATTAAAATGATACTACCCAAAGCAATCTATAGATTCAATGCACTACCCATTAAAATACCAACGACATATTTCACAGACCTAGAAAGAACTCTTCAAAGATTCATCTGGAACAACAACAAAAAAACACCACGAATAGCCACAGCAATCCTGAGAAAGAAGAATAAAGTAGGTGGGATCTCAATACCAGATTTCAAACTATACTACAAAGCAATTGTTCTCAAAACAGCCTGGTACTGGCACAAGAACAGACATATAGACCAATGGAATAGAGTAGAGAATCCAGATATCCACCCAAACCATTGTGCTCAATTAATATTTGACAAAGGAGGCATGAACATACAATGGAGTCAAGACAGCCTCTTCAATAAATGGTGTTGAGAAAATTGGACAGATACATGCAAAAAAAAATGAAACTAGATCACCAACTTACACCATATACAAAAATAAACTCCAAATGGATACAGGACTTAAACATAAGATGGGAAACCATAAAAATACTAGAGGAATCCACAGGCAGCACAATCTCAGACATATGCCAAAAGAACTTCACTGATACTGCTCCAAGGTCAATGGAAACTAAAGAAAAAATAAACAAATGGGACTACATCAAAATAAAAAAAGCTTTTGCACAGCAAAAGAAACCATCAACAAAACAACAAGAAAGCCCACTGTATGGGAGAACATATTTGCAAATGTTATCACTGATAAAGGTTTAATCTCCAACATCTACAGCCAACTTATACAACTTAGTAAAAGGAAGATAAATGATCCAATAAAAACATGGGCAACGGACCTAAATAGCACCTTTTCAAAAGACAACAGAAGGCCAAGAGACACATGAAAACATGTTCAAAGTCACTAACTATCTGAGAGATGCAAATCAAAATGACAATGTGATACTATCTCACACCTGTCATAATGGCAATCATCAACAAATCAACAAATAACAAGTGTTGGTGAGGATGCGGAGAAAAAGAAACCCTCGTGCACTGCTGGTGGGAATGCAGACATGCAGCCACTGTGGAGAACAGTATGGAGTTTCCTCAAAAAACTAAAAATGAAACTCCCATTTGACCCAGCAATACCACTCTTAGGAATATATTCTAAGAAATTACAAACACCAATCAGAAAGTATATATGCACCCCTATGTTCATAGCAGCATAATTTACAATAGCCACAATTTAGAAACAGCCTAGGTGCTCAATAGCTGATGAGTGGGTCAGAAAACTGTGGTACATCTACACAATGGAATTCTATGCTGCCATAGAAAAAGAAGGAATTCTTACCATTTGCAGCAACCTGGATGGAGCAGTTGGAATGGCACTACCAGCATAGTAGTAGAGGTTCCAGTGAGGCGACCAGTGGGGTGATTTGGAGGCCCCACTGGCATCCACCTTGGCTGTCCTGGAGCTTCTGGGCTGGGGGAAGCTCCTGCATCGAGCATCTTCTCCCTGGTGGTCAGTCTGCAACACAGAGACCAGTCATTATATCAGTCAGTCTGCCATTTGATCGATTTGCATATTATGCTTTTATTATATAGAATGATAGGAAATAAATTGAAAATTGTATATGCTGACATATTATGTAAATGTTGAGGTTTTATGGTTAGAAGACTAGTACAGATTATACTACTCTAAGAACGAAGAAATGAATAAATCCAGAGAAAGCACAGAAAGAGTGGGTGCATTCTGTGATTGAAGGATTAAAATAGCCCTTATGGAAAGTTATGGAATAGTAGCTAGGGATATAACCATTGTATAGAACAGATAAGGCAGGAGACCATGAATGTATGTATAAGACACAATCTGTATAGTTGGTTGATCTCCTTCAGAACTTCTTATTAGTTGGCTCTAGACTTAGGAAAGTCCAATTGCCGCAGTTTTTCAAAACTAGAGTTTGGTTAAATGAGAAGACAGAAGAACAAAGGCAAAGCAAAGCTGAAAATATTGAAATAAGTAGTTGCATAGATCAAGGACTCAATATAAACTCTTCCTATCTGAAGTATACTTAAGGCAACTAATGTTTTAATAATAATTTCTGTATGGGGATCTTATAATTATTAAGTGACATAAATTTTTGTGTAGAACCTAGCATATTAAAAGAACCAAGCATTCACCAACAACCAAAGAGTAATGGTCTCCTTTTCTTTGGCATTCTGTAGAAAATCTCCAGATAATGATAATATCTTAAGAGAATAAAAACAAAATTATCTTCAGAATAAGTCTTAAACCACAACTATTACTGTAAAATCATATTACACAAAACTCCTTTAGTTACATGATATAACAGGCAGAGTCTCTTAACTATATGATTGAAGAGAAAAGAATTGAGAATGATAAGACCCAAAACTTTTATTACTATTTAATAATGTAAAATTGCTTGGATTTTGTAACGGGGCTTTGGAGAATAGTACATGATGAAAGTCTCTTAGAGCTTTCAGTGAAATAGGCGTTTTCTATGTTCGGCACAAATGTGGAACTTCTACTGACAGGAAAGAGGGAAGAAAGGCATCTGGGAAGAACTGAATTCTTCCCCCTGGAAATAAAAGAACATTTTATTCCATAATGGAATGGAATTTCAATAACAGATCCCTTCTGGTTACAGTGCTGGAAGCATAACTTCATAAATTTTAAATATCTAAAATACTGTTTTAATATGCTTGAGATGTTCTCTTATGCTAATTTTACTGTCAATATTTTCCAGTTATCTTTGTAGCACTGCCTTATGTTAAACCACTTTTTCATTATCCACAGACTTGGCATATGTTACCCAGTATTTTGGAAGTCTCTCAGGCTCTGAAGAGACTGCAAAGTTATCTGATCTCTCAAAGTCCATGGAGATGCTTGATACCTTTTTGGCACACAACCAGAATAAACTGCTTACTTGGCCATATCTTCCTAATGTAGTATATCCCATGATACTCACCAACATAATTACATCGAGATGATGGATATTCCTTTACCCAATGCAGAAAAGTCAACTCGGATTCAAGATGCTAGCCTCGAAAGCTGAAGGGCCTATTCTACTCATGAAACAAATCCAGGTCTTATTTCTAAAAAAACAAAGCAAAAGTACAATGAATTAAGTGTATCACTTTAATTATACTATTCCATATATACCTACCGTTTACTGACAGTATTTTATTGAAATTATTTGGTTTACCTACCTATTAAATTTTACTACCTGGTAACCTATCCATTTTGGCTACTAAGAGGCAAACAAACACCAGATAGTTTACTATACTTAAACTTAATCTTTTTGTCAGACACAATCCCTGGCTCAATTTATGTTGATTCACAGAATTCAGAAATATAAAAATCTATTCTTTTACATCAAATATTTACAGAAATTTCACATCACATTTTACTAAAAGTTTTAATTGCATAATAGTGGTAAATGTGCACTAAAAATTCTAGAATGTATGTTTCTGGGTGTTACAGCCCAAACAGTTTATTTATAGGTTGTATTCTGATCCCAGTCTTCCTGTCATTGCTCGTGGTGATGCTTTAATGAGATTACTCTGGGAGCAGACTTTTTTTCCACATAAGAATCTTACTCAAGAAAGTCTTTTTTTTTAAGTACTGAAGAAAAGGATAATACAGGCCATAGTTTAGGCCACGTCGCTCCTTGATTTATTTTAATATCTTTCTTCTTATTATTATTGAATCTAGCCTTCTATTAACCTCAATACATCCTGTGTACACCATAAGCCAGAGAGGTCTAATGAATTCTTGTGGGCATGCCATTCACCTATTCAAAATGCTTCAAAAGGTTCTTAGTTTTATGACTATGTCTCTTCTGATTAACAATCACACAAAAATCTCTGTCAGTGTTCCTACATACATCACCGTAATGCTCTTAGAGTTCCCACATAACCTATATTCTAAGATGGATTATTCAAATCATATTATCTAAATCTGGTGAAAATGTGAATAGTTACATTCCAGTTCTGTTAATACTAAGATAAAAATAGAAACATTTGCTTTCATTGAAATAGCATTTTTATTTAATTCAGATATCTCTTCCCAAAAGAATATAAGTCCTTAGGTAGCAAAAAATACATTTTTGAATGATGCCCAGGTTAAAATAATTTTAAATAAATAAAAAGAATTCATTTTCATATTTTAAAAAAGGAACTTGGAGGATACCTACAAACATTTCTGCAATTTCTAAATATAAAGCTTTCTTCCAAAATATGCTGATTAAATGTCTTTTTAAAAGTATCCTTAATAGGAATTAAGAATCATTTCAAATCAATGGAATCAAAGTATTTTCTTTGTGAATGTTATGAATTAAGTGGCATAACTGAATCGTTTGCTGTATTCACTTCTATTGAACACATGTTTACATTATTTTCATGTTTTCTTTCTAATATTTTATATAATTCTAAAGATTAAATAAATCACAATTATTTAATATTTAAAAAGCCTTCATATAGGTAATATTTTCTATAGTGTTAAGTAGCTAGGTAATTAACATAATGAAGGAGATAACATATTGAAATATGAACTATTATAGTTTACTTTCTAACTCTTGTTTGTATATGATTCTTGTTGCACTATTATGTTTAATGGTAGCTGCATGTTGAGCTCCCCAGGCAGCTTTTAAACAATACTGATTTTTAGGCTACATGCGTGAGCAACTGAATATGATTTATGGGTTGATGTGTGGGTATTAGTAATTTTAAATTCCAGTTGATTCTCATGTATAGCCAGGACTGATGATCACTATTTTTATCAACTAGAAGTATCCACATTTCTTTGGGGAAATTTAGGCTTGTTATGAAAGATCTACAAAAAAAACAACAGAAATAATAGAAACAAACTTTTGATTTCCAAGAACTGGTTGTGCTGAGAGAAGAAAGGTCTCCAAGTAATCAAAATAGAGATGCCTAGGGAATCAAGGCAATAGTTTCTATTGCAACATTTAGAAGATGCAAGAGGTAGATCATATTATCTAACTCTGCAGGGACTCACCTGAGCTGAAAAGTTTCAGAGACGGATATGACAGGGGTAGATCTGACAGTCCTGAGACAAGGGGTAATGCCTGCTGATGAAGAAAGAAAATGAAGCACCTGAAAACTGCCCAGGACCCTGTCTAACCTATAACAGGGACACCTACAGGAGTTAAATCAAAGTCCGCATTTGTTTAAGCAAAGTCTGTTAGAAGAGATGAAGAAACTTCTTCCCTGAACTCATCTTCTGGGTGGTCTTTGCTGAGGATCTTTCGACTACAGCTAGCTGCATGCTGTCTGTGGGTGAACAAGAGAAAGACATGTCATTTCATGCAATAACACTTCCCTGTGAGACATACTGGGGAGAATCGTTCAGTCCAAAGGAATATGACAATCAGACAGGCCATATTCCTGAGTGGTGCTCATTGATTAACCCACCTTTGGAAATGATGTTTGAAAGCTCAACCATTTCTGATGAAAAGAGCATTTTCCACTGAGAAATAAAAGTTCGAATAAATTTAACTTTGTTTAATTTCATACATGAGACCAATTATGAGCAAATTGTATGAAGTTCGCAAGATGTTGTTAGAGATGACTTTTGTGGAATTGAAAGCATTTCTGTAATACTTTTTCACATTAATGTTTAATATTTTTGACTTTTGTTTTCCTTGTGTAGTAATAAAATGGTAGCCAATGCTTATGAAATTTGTTGAATTTCTATCAATGAAATATAGTCAAGCCAAAAGAAGAAAAACACTTTGCTGTGATTCAATTGTGGCTTGCACAGTGCCTAATAGAAAATGGCATCCTTAATATGAGAGAGTTATTGCCAAAGCACATCCCCTGGGTAGTAAAGGAGAGCAGGAGATCTTTCCCCATTATGTAACATTCATGAATTGATTGCATGTGGGAACCTCTTTCCACGTCCCATGTGGTTCGGGGTTCCCGGTTCAGGGTTCGGGTTCTGAAGGAGGCTGCACGCAAACGAAATGAGAGACTAGAAAACATTAATTTGGCAATATTGGGGGGCCAGGCAGGAGCCTTCCTCTAGTGGAAAGGACTGCCACTTGCTCTGGCCTTTTTCTCCCTTTTATTAAGGCTTTGGGACACACCCCTAGCCTTTAGGCAGGAAATAACAAAAAATAGAAATTAACATGAAACAAACAGGTAGAAGTTGTTTCAGCCAACAAATGTTTCAGCTAAACAGTGAATGATTAGCTTGACCTTTCAGAGCAGCTAAGGTTGACCAGCCTTCTGGCCTCCTGTTTACATCCATTTAGTAAGAACAATGTTTGGTTTCTGACAATTGCATATTACTAATCATGTAATTCCATATTACATTATAAGATATAGCCATTGTCATGCCAAGATTTCATCTATTTTTGGAAGATTTAAAGAATGAAGAACTATTGGGAGTGTGTTTGACATAAATATATATTTAGAGCACTGGATTCTTTAAGTTTTTGGTGTGGGAGAAAGAGAAATAGAAAGCTACCCTATTTTCCTTTTTCCCTCCCTCTTCTTTCCTTCCTTCTTTCCTTCCTTTCCTCCTTTCCTTTCTATTTTCTTTAGTGACTTTATGTCTTAATAATTAGCAGGTCTAGATATCAGCTTCTAAAATATCTGTTAAAGGGATTCTGAAGTTCATTGCCTTTTGGTATTTTCTAGTCTTGAAAAGCAATGAATATTATAAATTCTTAGTTATAGAATAAAACAATTATAGTATCCATGTTATCTCAATGTCAAAATTTAACAGATCACATTACAAAGGAGATATCTGGAATTCATAAATTTATGCTTCTAAACATAGAAAGAGATATGCAAAAATCAGAAAAGAAAAACTGTCTTAGTTTATACCTTGAAATTTCCCATTTACTCAGGCAAAAGAAGAAGAAGAAGAAGAAGAAGAAGAAGAAGAAGAAGAAGAAGAAGAAGAAGAAGAAGAAGAAGGGCTTGTCAATTTTATAGCCAGAAAGATCAATTTCAGATTATTTTCTCCAACCAAAAAAAAAAAATCAATTATGCAAAGTCTTTTAGTCTATAAAAAATTCTTCATTAAATCTTTCTATTCTCTGGCTCCATTTCCATCCCTTCATCCCAGCAGATGACAGGAAATTGCTAAAATAGGTAACTTCTATAAAAATCACAATATGCTCTTCAATTTATAATGCAGTTACAAAATTTCCCGTCCATCTTGAGAAGGTTCAATTCATTTACATGGTCATTTATTTATTAGCTACCTAAAAAACAAAATTATATATTGAGACTATATATTAAGCCCCAAGTAGATCATACAAGGCACACACATTCTCAAACTCACAGCTCTCCTGATCACTAAATATGAACTGTATAAATTAGAAATTCATCCTTTAACTGTAAATAATCAAAAGGGGGATATTTTAAAACATGACTTTAATATTTACAGTTTTCTAGCAAATAGTATATATCATTTAATTAAGCTGAAACTTACATTCATATGTAAAAGGCAATTGTTTTGGCTCCAATACTCACATGCTATGGAAAAAAACTTCATTGTTAGGCTTTTAAATTTCTTTATTCTTAGAGTAGAAAAACAAATGACATAAATCTAACGTAGTTGATTCTAAAATGTACTTTTTTCACATATTAAACTTCTTAAAATCAACATTTTCTTGCCATCAATGTAAGAAAGATATGCTGAAGGCAAGTTAACACCTGGTCAGAAGAGGAAAAGGCAAGAATTAGAACCAGAATCAGCTCTGACACAGAAGTTGTCATTTTTAGGAAGAAAATTTTAAATACCTACAATTCACATGTGAAGACACTAATAAAAAAAATGGACAGCATGCAATAATATGGGAAATATAAGCAGAAAGATGGAAACCAAAGAAAATTTGAGAAATCAGAATGATTGTAACAGAAATTAAACATGTTTTTGTTGGACCTTCTTAGGAAGAGAAAAGAACAAATATACAAATTACCAATATCTGATCCCTAACCATTTGACTCAGTGGTTAAAGCCCACAGCCTGCAGGCTCCCAGGTCCAATTCCAGTCAAGGGCATGCATTGTGATTTCAGATTAAATCGGAGGCCCCGGTTGAGCCCCAGTGAGAGGTAACCAATTGATGTCTCTCTCTCATATCATTGTTTTTTTCTCTCTCTCCCTTCTTTCCATTCTCTAAAAATCAATGGAAAAAAAATCCTCTGATGAGGAATAAAACAACAACAAAACAAGTTACCAATATATAAGGTGAAATGAGGCCCTGCCCAGCTAGCTCAGCTGGTTCGAGCATCATCTCCATATGCCAAGGTTTCAGGTTCTATCCCAGGTCAGGACACATACAAGAATCAGCCAATGAATGGATAAGTAAGTGGAACAATAAATGAATGTTTTTTCAATCTTTCTCTCTCTTTTCTTTCCTCTCTCTTTAAAATAAATAACTTAATTAAATAAATGAAATATATATTTGGTTTTAGAGAGAAAGGGAGGTAGAAGGAGAGAGAGAGAAACAAAAAGAGGTCATTGATATTGATGTCATGGCAGTAAAAGGATACTAAAGAATACCATGAGCAACTAATTCTATGCCCATAAATTTTAATAACTTATTGTGGAATGGACAAATTTCTTGAAAGTCACAAATTACCAAAATTCCCACAGGAAAAATAATCATCTAGAGTAGATATTTCTGATAAAGAAATTGAATCAATAATCAGTAACACTCCAGGATCATTTATTTTTCTAAATTTAAATCCAGATATCAAAAAATTTGTTTACAAAAATCTCAATGTAAGTCTTTGTGAAAAAAATATGTCATTTATTTCTATGCATATTGTATATGCCATCATATGAATATATATTTAAAATTTTTGAATGTTATACTTTCAAGTTTCAGTTAAACTAGACTATAGCTTTTCACTTATTAAGCTTTTAAAAGCAATTTCTTGTAAATTGACCAATTGGTTACTAATCAAAGAGAAGTGGAGTCACTATTTGTATGTTAAATTTTTTTCAAAATACAAGTGAGAGTTGATTGAAAATCAGAGTAGTTTTCCAGTACAGATTTATAGGTCCTGAATGTATTAATTTCCCATTACTACAACAACAAAACAGCATATTACTGGAAACTCTGTTGGTAACTTAAAACAACATAAATTTATTATCTTAAAGTTCTGAAATTCAGAAGTTCAACACCATCTCATTGGGTTAAAATTGTCCTGTCAGCACACAAAATACTGTTCTATAGGCCTTACAGGAAAAGCCACTTCCATGTTCCCTCAGAATTCATTTAATTCCATTCAACTCTCCTGAGTTCTTCATTTCCTTCCTAGCTGTGAGCAGACGGGTGCTTTTAGCATCTAGAGACCTCTCCCTCAGCTCTGCACTTCTGAGAACTAGAAACAGGATATGGAGTCCTTCTCCTGTTGGCATTTCTCTTGCTTCTTCTCCCACTGTCACACCTCTCTGACCCAATCTTTTGGCTCCTTCTTCCACTTCCAAGTGTCCATGTGACCACAATAGCTCTAGGTGATCCAGGATACCCTCCCTCTTTTAATGTCACCTGAGTAGCAACATTAATTTCATCCACAATCATAATGAGTCATAATAATGAATCATAATAAGGGTGATTTCTTTCCCAGGTTCTTGTCCAGATGGATTCGAAGAATGAAGCCATGGACAAAAGGTGGTAGATGAAAAGGGTAAATATGTATTGGATGCGAATACAGAGTCCCAGGTAGGGAGGGATCCCAAGTGTTAACTCACCAAGCTCTTTTTTGCTAAGGTTATAAAGGCTGTAGTTCTTTGTCTCTTCATACTGCTTTCTAATTGGTATGATGTCAGCTTCAAAGCTCAAACCCCATGTGGTGCCCCCTTCTTCTCCCCTTTAGTGGTAGAATTCTCTGTCTCCTGTGAAATGTGTTTTCCTCTTTCTCCCATTTGTTGGAATTTCTCTATCTTCTGTCAAAGTTTGCTTCCTTTTCCTCCCCATACCCTGTGGCCTTTCCCTATTTCTGTGAATGGATGTCTTCCTCTCCTATCCTGTGGCACCTTTTTTTTTCCCCTGTGAATTGTATGCCTTTTGGCAGCTCCAACCCTCACCCATGCAGTCCTTCCCCATGGACTCTCTTTATTCCTAAAACTCCCTAAACCTGCCTATTTTATTCCTGAAACTCCTTTCAATAATTCCCTTTTGTCATGCAATGTTAAACTTATTCACAGATATAACACCAGAAATTAGAACGCAGACAGCTTTGAGGAATCATTGCTCTGTCTACCCATGAAGCTTTCCAACAAGACATCAAGGGTTCTTATTTCACCTTTCACAGAGACTGCTTTTGATTGGGAAAATTAAAACAATGGTTATAAATTAGGATAAGCTCATATTGGGAAACAGACCCAAACTTAGGGACCTTTGGAATTTGATGGTGCATACCTTTATGAAAGGCTGCTGCTGTCTTTAAAGTAATTGCTTCCTTTACTTGTTAAGGAAGGAATATGGTACAAAGTAGGAAATTATTTAATTCTTTCCCACACCAGCTTTTAGATGCATTGTGTTGGAACTCTTCCCTCTGTGTCTGTATGATAAATCCAAACAGAATTATAAAATCGTATTCAAGCGTTAACAGTTTTATTTCAATGCTTATTCTATGCAAACTTCAAACTTGCAATCTCATTCTTACCAAACTTCTTTCTCCAGTATGCAGACACATTTCTCACCCAATGTGATAAACTTTGAGATTCATTATTTAACCAACTAAAAATACTTAAGTGATTTTCATAATTGGTACTAAAATATAGCTTGTATAAGATACATTTATTTGATGTGTATAGCAAGATAAATGTATATAGAAAGATATAAATCTACTTAGTGTTACTGCACCTGGCATATATTATACTGTGGCCATTAAGCACATAATTAATTATAAGAACACTGGGGTTCCATAATCTGAGTCACAACCTTGGCATGCTCGTCCTACTTCTGTATCTGAGGGTAACTCTCGGAATATTCTTATAGCTCAATTTCCTCAATTGTAAAATAGGGTAATTATATAGCCCAGGCCACAAGGTCATATGGTATTACTGAAGTAATACATAAAAAGACATAGAAGAGTACATAAATAAAATATGCACTAGTTGAACTTGAAGATTTTTGTCATATTATATATTATATATTATATATTATACATATTATATATATATATATATATATATATATATATATTATCACTTACTTTTTTTCATTTTGTTTTGTTATTAAACATTTTGTTATTAAACATTTTTATTGGTTTTAGAGAGAGAGGAAGGGAGAGGTAGAGACAGAAACATAGATGAGAAACTATTGGCTGCCTCCTGCATGCCCCTTACTGGGGATTGAGCCTTCAACCCGTGCATGTGCCCTGACCAGAAATCCAGCTGGTGACTTCTTGGTACATAGGTTGACACTCAACCAATGAGCAACTCTGGTTCAACACACTTAAGTTTTTAATATGCTCAGAAGAAAGAGACTGGGCATTTAAGCCATATGCTTATTGAGGACTAATACTGATAGAAAAATAAAACATTGCAAAGCTACAATATTTTATAACAATAAAATTTTTTAAATAAGAAATAATCACATATAAGAAAGATACTTTTATGAGTACTACAAAACAGTTATCCTTGCAGTAAATATTATCATTTGTAGTCTGCAATATTTAAAATTGTATGTAACATGTAATACTAATCCTGCTATTTTTCATTTCAACCCTTAGAATACTTAAAAATATACTGAGGTAAGTTATGAAATGTAATGGAACTTAATAAGCAACTATTTCCTATTTTTTCTTTATAAATTTTATTTTAAGAATGTCCCAAAATAAAAGGATTATATGAAAATCAATGAGTTCAAAGAAGGAAACAATAATGTAAAATATTTAACAATAGTTTAATGGGTCTTAGTGTGAAACATTTATGAAAATTTCTTTTTAACATTAAAACTGTGGGAACCATATAAAATAGTAAAATGTGAATATTTTATGTATTCTTTACTTCCTTAATTTAATCTTTAATTAAATCCTTGTTGTTATGTTGTTTTCTAGTGGAAAGCTAAAGTTGGACTAAGTAATAATAACATTACAAACCCACTGGGCTGGGAGCCTGGGACAGGACAGTAAGTGCAGGCTAAGCAATTTAAATTAATTTTGCAAGTAGAGAGGTGTTAAATCCCAGGCTATGATAAATCAAAAGTAAATCAGGGAATTGGTATGAACTTAAAGAAGCAGACCTTGGCTAACTAAATACCCTTAGGACTTTCAGAGATTCTTTTATTAAATCAGTAAATCTATGGAAATAAAACTTGACTTACTTAGATAGTATAGGAACTAGCACTTTCTCAAAAGCTTTCGAAAACACTAATTACAAGCCTGACATTAGAATTGTTTCTATGCAATCTCACTTATTTGTGAAATCTAATGAACAAAATAAACTGACAAACAAAACAGAAAAAGAGGCGTGGGTACATGGAACAGACAGAGAGCTGTCAGAGGGCGGGGTGGCAGGAAGAATGAGTGAATGAAGGCGAAGGGATTAGCCAAAGGACACAGACACATAATCACAGACACAAACAGCAGTGTGATGATGGCCAAAGGGGAAGGGAGCCAGGGGCTGAGTGGAGGTGGGCACAGAGGGGAAAATTGGGGCATCTATAAGACTGTAATAAAAATAAAGTTAAAAATGGCTATAAAATTACTATAATCAAAGCAATGTTTTATTGATATGTAGGTAGGCAAATAAATAAATGCAATTAAGTAGAAAGCTGAAAGAAATCTTAATATATGGCAAAGGTGGCATTTAATTTTTTAATGAATGGATTACTTAATGGCATCAGCACAACTGCCACCTACCCAGAAAAAAATAAAATCATGCTATTTACATAAGCAAATTTCAGATGGATTTTAAAAGATTATATCTATGCACATACAATACTTCATATTTATATTAAAATCAGCCATTATAAGTAGACAGAATAAGGAAGTATCAGGTACATTATGAATATAGTAGTTTCCGGGGTAACAATGAAAATAGGAGGTAGTATTTATTGAGTGTCATATATATACATGACATGTGTATGTATATATATATATATATATATATATATATAATATGTATACACATACATATATATATGTATATATATGCCAGATAGTGTGAATATTATAAGCAACTAATAAATTATTTATTTTTCACTATTATTGGATTTATTGGGGTGATACTGGTTCACAAAATTATACAGGTTTCAGGTGCACAATTCTAAAACACATCATCTGTACACTGTATTATTACTCACCCATCCCAAGTCAATCTCAGTTCATCACCATGTACGTATTTCTTTTATGCTATACTCCAGTGGCCCCCTCCCTGCTCCTCCCAATCTTAGAAATCACCGCACTGCTATCAGTGTCCCTGAGTTTTTTCTCTCCTTTTGTTTTTGGCTGAACCCCCCCACACAACCCCCGCCACTCAGCACCCCATGGGCAGCTGTCAACCTACTCTCTGTCTATGAGTCTGTCTCTATTTGGTTTGTTAGTTTATTTTGTTCACTAGATTCCACATATGGTGCTTGTCTTCCTCTGATGGGCTTATTTCACTTAGCATAATGCTCTTCAGATCCATCCAAGATTTCACAAAGGGTAAGATTTTCTTTTTTTGTGGCCAAGTAGTATTCCACTGTGTAAATGTACCACAGCTTTTGTATCCACTTTTCTACTGATGGGCACTTGGACTGCTACCAAATCTTGGCCATTGTAAATAACACTGCAATGGACATAGGGCTGCATATATTCTTTCAAATTCATGTTGCAGTTTCTTAAGGTAAATTCCCAGAAGTGGAATGGCTGGGTCATAAGGGAGCTCCATTTGTAATTTTTTGAGGTAACTTTATACTGCTTTTCACAGTGGCTATAGCATGCAACTCATAAGTTAAATGCCATTTTTAATTTGTCATATGAAGGCTTAGGAAAAAATGTAGCATCTTCTATATCACAGTGATCATGGTAGGATTCTAACTCATTTCCTTCTGAGATCACAGTCTGAGTTGTTTTTAATAACAAATTGAATATTCTCTAATAAAATAAAATTGTGATTCTTTAATTTTTTTACCTTTTTTAAAAAATGCAGCTATTTTGATAAAAGTAAGTACATACAAATAAAGAAGCTTTATATAATGAAATGTCCAAAAGAAGTTTGTTTTTTTTAAAAAAAATCTTGTGCTAATAGAATTTACTGAGCAGCAGGCTCTCGAGTCAAATATCATATATGAATTTTTAAAAGGATGATGTAACTTTATGAGCAATTACGCTGCTTGTAGCTCTGTGGATAAACTACATGTAATTAGTCTTCATGCTTCAGGATATAAACTGAGAGCCAGCATGGCTCTACTGCAATTGAATTCATTAGTTAAATGCTCTATTACTCATATATCACATAAAATTATCAAAAATTTAAATGTAAGCAGTCCTACAGACAGAAATGTTCATTGAGACAATTGTAGTACATTTTTAATAAGCCTTTTCTACAAAGGATTCAAGCACATGTGTGCTAAATTTCCATATTGGTCGATTTTTACTTTCCAAACAAAACAAAGAAATGTTCTATATAAAAATTATAGACAAATGAAGAATGATTTATAATGACATGAAGCAGATTAGTGGTTGCCTGGAGTTGGGAGATGCAGTGGGAGCGGCATAAGAAAAAGGATTACAAAGAGATAAGGGAAAACTTTTGAAAGTGATGGATATGTTCATTATCTTAATAGTGATAATTTCTCAGCACATGATATGGTCAGTTTTGTTTATTTCAGCCATGTGTAGTAACATCTCATTGTGTTTTATTTTTAATTTTTTAATATATTTTATTGATCTTTCACAGAGAGGAAGGGAGGGGATAGAAAGCTAGAAACATCAGAGAGAGAGAGACATCGATCAGTTGCCTCCTGCACGCCCCCTACTGGGGATGTGCCCACAACCAAGGTACATGCCCTTGACTGGAATTGAACCTGGGACCCTTCAGTCTGCAGGCCGACGCTCTATCCACTGAGTCAAACCGGTTTCGGCCTCATTGTGGTTTTAATGTACATTTTCCAAATGACTAATGTGGTTGAGCATCTTTTTATGTGCTTCATTGACATCTGTATATTTTCTTTGAAGCATCTGTTTAGATCTTTTGCCCACTTTTAATATACATATACATATGATATTCTCTAATTAAAATAGTTTTTTACTAACTCAAAAAAAGAAAATAATGTTCTGTAAAGTAACTCTTAATAGTGAAGGAAACCCAATGATATACTTCCTGCTCTGTAAAAAACAAGAACAAAAAAAACACAAAAAAAAACCCTGTCTATGGAGATTAACAGATAAAAGAAATGGCAGTGTGTTTCAGAAGAGCAGCTCTTGAAGGTTGATAAGGGCAGTTGAAGAGGAGGGAGCAGTGGCTAAGCTTCTTTCCTTTTTCAAATAGAATTTTATTGCTCAGTTCACACTCCTTCAACAGCTCATACTAAGTCATCAGAAGTTCACATCTGCCCTTTCTTAACTAAACTATATAGAAATGAAAATAATGCAGAAAAAAATATTTGTTAGGAATGCATATAAACATACCTGTAAAAATTGAAAATAGGGGGATTTAAAAATGAAGTGGTAGAATTTTCCATTTAAAATAACGTAACAATCTGTGAAATAATACAGATTTCATGTGTGCTATATAGATTAAATTGAAAATGATCACCTATTGGTTGTACTTTTGCAAAAGACAGCAATGCTGCAATTTGTTGCAAAAAAAATATTTTCATTGAGAAATTCTACCTACCTTAAGTATATCAGTCTATCCTGATTTCATCAAAATGTAATCATGTCACCCTGACTGGGGAGTAACTCTGGGAAAATCCTATATAATAAGAGCCCAATATGCTAAGTGTCTGGTCGTCCATTCTACCAAAGCACAATATGCTAATGATATGCTAAGGCTGCTCAACTGCTTGCTATGACATACACTGACCACCAGGGGGGCAGATGCTCCAACCTGCTAATTTGCTTGCTGCTGGGGTCTGGCTGATCAGGACTGAGAAAAACAGGCCGGACATGCCTTGGAGTCCTCCCACGGTCCCTCCCCAGTTGGTCAACCTCCCACATCCCTCTCTGGCTCTGATCATGCACTAGTGGTGTCCCTCGGCCCGGCCTGTACCCTCTTGCAATCTGGGCCCCCTTGGGGGATGCTGGACAGCCGGTTTTGGCCCAACAGTGAACGACCAGTTGCTTTGATACACACTGACCACCAGGGGACAGACACTCAATGCAGGAGCTTCCCCCTGGTGATCAGTGCACTCCCACCTGAAGAATGCAGCTCAGCCAGAAGTCAAGCTCACTGCTGGCAAGTGCAGTGGTGGTAGCGGGAGCCTCCCCCACTGAGGCAGCATGATAAGGCTGTCCGACTGCTGGCTTAGGCCCGCTCCCAGGGGAAAAGGACCTAAGACATCAGTTGGACATCCCCCCTGAGGGCTACCAGACTGCAAGAAGACGCAGGCCTGACTGAGAGGCCTGTAGTATCTTATAATTATGAATGTTACCCAGAGAGCGTGGCTTACCTTTCTCAAGGATTGACTCTCTTTTAATATCTGCTTTGGTTTGGTTACCTTCCTGCCTGTCTTGTACAGTGTTTTCAATTATAATTTGTGTGAGTAGTAATTTCATCAATGCCAGCTACTTTACCATCTCTAGAATGCTCTTGCTATTTTTAAAAGAAATCAAAACCCCTAGTTGACTTATCACACATTCCTTTAGTTCTTTCAAATTAGTAAATAGAAATCTTAGAATACTAGAGATAAATATTTTATCTACAAATATCTATGAGTAGACATTTACCTATATAGTAATCAATTCCTATGTTAAGAATAAGACTTGTAATGCATTCGAAATCATTTTTCCTATTTATTATATGCTTTAAAAATTATTGAGCCTTTAGTTTATGTTACATGCTGTGCTGTTCAAAATAATTATGAGAAAAAAACATCACATTTTATCACCATTTTCTTTCTCCATTCATGTTAGGTCATTCTTCTACCATTGATTAGATTGGAATTTTTTTTTCTTGAAAACAAATGAGTTAGATGTTTTAAGCCACTAATATTTACTGAAAATTAAGCTCTCACTGTTTAAACTAATTACCACAAAGGATTTTAAAAATGGTTGCATTTGAGAAATACAAACATATTGAGCATGTAAAAAAAGATAAATGATATTAGAGTCAGCTAAAGGTTTTAATATAAGATGAGACCTGTGTTTAGATTTTTATAGTCCAGTGATTTTCCAGAATGAATAATAAATGGGCTGGGAAGTGATTTACCCAATCATCTGTTAATAAATTTTCCCATGCCATTTATTTATCAGAGGTGGGAGAATGTAATGACATAAAACTCAGAATTGGAATTCAAAATACCTAGAATAAAAAACCCAGTGGAGCAGAGTTTCACCTTCATATATCGCATCTGGACATCATTATTGCAAATATGCACTTAAATGTATATATAAAATGTACATTTTTGTATAACTGTAAATGTTTAAAAGACTATGATGTACATATACATGGTCCCAGAGCCTTCCTGCTATAGTATGAGTGGGGAAAGTCCTGTGACAAAGGGTGGTTAACTTTCTCTAAAGCATGTTTCAGCGGAACACATTCCCTTCAATGTTTTGTGCCCACAAAAGCTTTCTACACACAAACAAATGCAGAATCTCCTTGTAACAACCAAATGCCCTATTAAAAAAAAAACGAAGCACTTGAGTATTAAAGTCTGGATATTTATCTGTTCCAAGATTAATTTATTGAACTACCTACTCCTCTCTTCAACACATTTTAGGGGCAAACGTTTCACAGTGGCGTTTCCTGAATGGCCTATTTTACTTGCCAAAGGGAATAAAAATGGGAGGCTTATTTGTCTCCTTGAAAAGGTTATGAAACTATTTTGTAAAGACTTTCCCTTGGGGGAGTTCCAAAAACAACTGGGCCAATTCTATGTCACAACACAATGAACAAAACATTTGAGCAAACCAGACTTTCTGAGCCAGCAGCTGGACTACCTGCAGGTCTCCTTAACAAGTGGGCCAATTCCGCCTGGAAACAGAACGAACACCAGCTATAATAAGATCAAAATGGTTTGAACCAGCAGCTGTTCTACCTGCAGCAGTTAATCTTTCCTGGCGACTGGTGGGAGACACACATTCCACAGGCTAACAGGACTGTGAACCTCTGTGCCCACTGCTGTGCCTCTGGGACAGGCTCAGTAACAGTATTTCCACAGGTGCTCGCAATGTGTCAGCCATACACTTAACATAAGGAAATAGCAACTTTTACTTCACTTTAGATGGAAAGAAGTGAATATCAAAACCCAACCTCACTGAAGGTATAGAAACCCATTTACTGTTTGATTTCTCATTTCACCAAGATTTCTGAGATATTTGAAAGTGCGCTAGCAATGATACTCACTAAATAATATATTCAGAACAATGCAATACCACAATATGGTCTACAACTTAATTTTTAAAGTCAGAGGTTACATACAAAATGAGTCATAAGGAAGCTCATTGTGTCAGTCACAGTTCTAAGTGATGTATAGATATTAGCTCATTTAATCAAGCACTGGAAGAGGGATCATAATGACCAGTGATCTGAAGCACTTAGAAGTAAATTATCCATGAGATGTAATTCACAATTGGCAGAGCTGGGACTTAAACATACATTAGCTGGAAACAGAGGCCATGTTCTTAATAGCAATGCAATGCCATAGGGAGATGAACATCCACTAGAGAGATTTCCTTCAAAGAAGTATAGACTAAAATATTCATAAATGTTTTGAATATTAAATACTATAAAATGTACACTGAGTGGCCAGATTATTATAATCTCTGAACGCATAATAATCTGGCCATTCAGCATGTGTGTGTGTATAAATATATATATATATTTATATATTTATATATAGATATATAAAATGAGGCCCAGTGCATGAATTTGTGCATGGGTAGGAACCAGCCAGCCTGGCCAGGGTGAGGGGACATGGGTGGTTGGCAAGCCTGCTTGCTGATCAAACTTCTGGTTGAGTAGACAATTTGCATATTAGCCTCTTAATACACTGAGTGACCAGATTATTATGCGTTTAGAGATCATAATAATCTTGCCACTCAGTGTATAATCCACATCTTTACATAGTAACTTGATTATCTATTTATTCCCACATATTATATAAAATATAAAAATTATAATATGTTTAAAATATTAATGACATGGAACAATTTTCTAAACATACTTAGTGCTTAAGAAACTTATGACAATTAAAATACAATATGAAATAGACTAATTGACTGCTACTGCTCTCCATTTTTCTATTTCAGGCTGTTGTGTGTGATCTGTAGGTAATATATACAGGTAATCTAGTGGTATCCCAAATTGTTCAATTTATGAGGTATAATTTTGATCAACTCATATGACCATAAATATAAGGATATTTTTATTTTTACATTAATTGGCCAGTTTACATGATGAAATATAATTATGCTTATCATCATGACCTTGTAATTAAATAGTATCATTATTGTGGCAGTTAAAAAAGATGTATAGAGATTACATAGAAAAAAATGATTCTGATAAAATACTTTGATTTTAAGTTGATTTTATAAATGTTATATGTCTTAGCTTTATATAAATGAGGCCATCATAATAATCAGTAATATAGTCACAAATCATAATATTCAGGCCACAGGATAGAGTTTTCTTCATGTCACTCTTTTTTTTTAATATATATATATATATATATATATATATATATATATATATATTTTACTGATTTTTTACAGAGAGGAAGGGAGAAAGATAGTTAGAAATATCGATGAGAGAGATACATTGATCAGCTGTCTCCTACTAGAGATGTGCCCAAAACCAAGGTATATGCCACTAACCAGAATCGAACCTGGGACCTTTCAGTCTGCATGCCAACGCTCAGTCCACTGAGCCAAACCGGTTTCAGCTTCATGTCACTCTTAATTGGTTATGATTTTATCTGGTTAGAGCTCACCTATTCCAATACAATCTAAAGATCTCATACTCTAAATACAGACAAAACTAGATTTGAACACAAGCTTCAGCAGAGTTTAGTTGTATAGCCTAGAACATGGGAGATAAGTCACTTAAATTTTCATTCTGATTATGGAGCTAAAAACAAAATTCATCTCCTACAACTATTATAAGTGTATATTAAATGTGATCATTTATAAAATACCTTTGTGTTGTTATGCCCAGAGTTCGGTGTCCCCAATAATCCGCCACTAAGTAGCCTTTTCCTATGCAAAAGCAAAGAGTCTTTATTCAAATCCGGGTTTGGCTCTCAACCTCTTTCTGGTGCAGCAGTGAGGCAAGAGAGCGAGCCGGGTGGGAACAATGAGCTTTATAGGGTAGGATAATTGGGAGGGCTTAGGAAAGTGACAAGGGTTACAGAGATTGGTCACCTGAATTAGGGTCTTTCTGTGGTTTGGCCTTATTAGGACCCTCGCTGTGTTCCTGGAGCTTCATTGGTCCATTTGGGTGGTGGTCGAGGAAGCTAGGATATTGCTGGCACATCTGTGGCCCCTCCCAGAAAAGGGAGGAGGTTTAGGCAGGGGGCCCAGCCCTATAGGACAAGATGGAGGGGAGTTCATTTCCTTTCAGTGTCAGGGACAAATATAGGGGTAGACAACAGTACATTTATAGTTGTTCCTATGGAAAGTAATAAATAAATAATAACACAAGAATAAACTCCATTTACCTGCAACTGTAAATTTACCTTTGTCCACTCTGCATATTACACTGAGCCCACCAGAGTGACTAACCATCCCAATTTGCCCAAGGCCACCTTGGTTTAATCAATGAGATTTCTTAGTCCCAAACAAAGACAGTCACCCTACACCACTCATATAAATAAGTATTATATATATTTGTGAACACAATAAAAAATTTAAATAATAGGTAAACAAATTAATAACATACAGTCCCTCAGTTATTCAAAACTTGACTTTCCTAGAATTCTAACATTCATTAATATCAAAAACAAGGAGAAAATAAGCCTCTTAGAAAACAAAACAGATGTTGCAAATTTCATGAGTACAGTTCATATGGTTTACTTATAGAAGAAGTGATCCTCAAATTCTTCTATTCTCCAAAGAAGTTTGTTAAATATTGTTATTAGTGTTGCAAACTAATAGAATAGAAGCAAGAACACAGGATGAAGAAAAGGGGCTGCTATGGACAGTCATCCTCAGAATTGAATTTCTAGATCTTTCTAAATGGAAGTAGTCTTCAAGCAGAAAAAGGTCAAGATAAAAATTATGAACAACAAAATTACTACAAATGCATGCCTATCAAATCTAAAAATCAAGTGAAGAAAACAATATGGTGAACAGAATAAACTGATGAGTATAATAGAATCAGGCTTATAGAAAGGGAGTGGATTGATAATTCTTTGGGGGAAGGAAGTGTGAGGGGTGTGGGAGAAGACTGGACAAAAATCTTACACTTATGGATAAAGACAGTAGTGGGGGTTAAGAACATGGGGTGGGATGGGGAATCAGGTGGAGGAGAGCTATGGGAGAAAAAGAGGAACATAAGTAATAATCTGAACAATAAATATTTATTTTAAAAATAAATAAATAAAATGTTCAAGGCTCTTATAAAGATTATTATAATTAAAGATGCAATAGGAGGAATCATACATGCAATTTAAATATTGAGCTGGCAGCTGAGTAGAATATAGAAACATAAGTAAACATGAGCAAATTTAGTAATTTATTGGAGAAAGGAGTAGAGAACAACAAAAGTAAATGTAGAAAATTGACAATATGGAGAAGGAGAAGATGGTGGCCAGCAAGAGGACAGTAAGGAAGAGTGTGAGAGAGTGAGGGAGCAAAAGGGAAGTGTGTAGACATGTGGAGGGTGTGTGTGTGTGTGTGTGTGTGTGTGTGTGTAACAGTTAGATCCTGCAAGACTTTCAGGGCTGGTGGGCCAGGCTCTCTTGGACAGGGAGTCCCCGCTACCACTGTGGGCACTGCCGGGTGGTCAGCGCTGGCACAGAACCCAGGCCATCTTGAAAGGCAGCTGCTGTGACTAAGAGCCCAGCCTGACCACCACCCAGACTGGCATCAGACAAAAACCAAGATTCTATAGCCACTCTGGACAAAGACCTGCTACCATAGGTGCAGATTCACGGGCACTCACTCCACCCATACCGGTCTCAGGCTACTGTGGGTCCTGGAGTGTGTTCCCTTCCTACCTACCCGCCCCAGCAGCACAGGTCCCATGTATCCCGAGGTGGCCTCTGACTGTCGGAACTCATGATGCTCATGCCAAGCCCACCACCACAGCTCAGGCCCCATACAACTGGGTATCTGATCATTTCAACAACAGCAGAAATGGGGAGACAAAAAAGCAATCAATTTCCAAAGGAAAGAAAAGGAGGAATTACCCCCAACCCCCCAAAAGGGAGTAAATGAAATGGAGGCATGCAATATGTCAGAAAAAAAAGAATTCAAAACAATGGTCATACAGTTCATGAACCAGATGGGCAAGAAAATCAAAAACCTATGTAAGAACCAAAAATAACTCAAAAGTGATATAGCTGCAATAAAGAACACAATGGAAGGCTTTAAGAGTAGACTAAAAGAAGTGAAGGACTGAATTAGTGAGCTAGAAGATCAATCAGAGAAACAAACCCAATCTGAAGAGCAATTGGAGAAAATATTAGAAAGCAGGAGAGTCTAAGAGAATTTTGGGACAACATGAAATGAAGTAACATGTATATAATAGGGATGCCAGAAGGACAAGAAGAGCAGCAAGGATTAGAGACCCTATTAGAAGAAATAATAACAGAAAACTTCCCTGATAAAGGGAAGAAATAAGTCACCTAAGTTCAGAATCCCAAGCAAAATGAACTCCAAAAGACCCATACCAACATGCATCATAATTAAAATTACAAATGTTAACAACAAAGAGAAAATCTTAAAAGCTGCAAAAGAGAGAAACAGAGTTACCTATAAAAAGATCCCCCATTATATTATCAAATGATTTCTCAACAGAAGCACATCAGGCCAGAAGGGAATGGAATTAAGTATAAAAGTAATGCAAAGCAAGGTACTGAATCCAAGAATGCTCTATCCAGCAAGGCTAGCATTCAGAATTAAAGGGGAAATCAGGAGCTTCACAAGGAAAAATGGCTAAGGCAGTTTATCATTACAAGACAGCAATGCAAGAAATGTAAAGGAACTCTGTAAAAAGAAGAAAAAGAATGGGAAGAAGGAACACAGGCACCAAATATATATATAGCTACAAACAAGTACCTAAATGAAACAAATGCTCCAATCAAAAGACACTGAGTGGCTGAATGGATAAGAAAGCATGACCCATCTATATGCTGTATACAAGAGAACTATCTCAGAATAAGAGATTCACACAGACTGAAAGTGAAGAGATGAAAAAATACCTTTCAGGCAATTGGAAATGAAAAAATAAAAATAAAAAAAGCTGGTATAGCAATACTTTTACCTGATAACGTAGGCCTCAAAGTGAAGGCCATAACAAGAGGTAAGGAAGGCCACTTCATAATTCTAAAGGAATCAAAACAGGAGTATATAATTCTGGTAAACATATATGCACCCAATTCAGGAGCACCCAAATACATAAAAAAAAACAAACAAACAAACAAAAAAAACTTCTGGAAGATATCAAGGGAGAGATTAACAGCAGTATGATCATAGTAGGAGACTTCAATATTCCACATAAATCACTGGATAAGTCCTCTAGACAACAAATCAGAAAAGAAACAGCAATTCTAAATCACTCACTAGATCAATGGACTTAATTAATATTTCATAACATTTCACCCCAAAGCTATAGAATATACATTCTTTTCAAGTACACATGGGACATTTTCATAGACCATATATTGGGAAACAAGTAAAGTCTCTCTAAATTCAAGAGGGTTGAAATCATATCAAGCATACTCTCAGACCACAATGGCATAATATTAGAAATTCACTACAATAAAAACAATAAAAAAAACTCAAA
This sequence comes from Lasiurus borealis, assembly GCA_004026805.1. NCBI lineage: Eukaryota > Metazoa > Chordata > Mammalia > Chiroptera > Vespertilionidae > Lasiurus > Lasiurus borealis. Next base: position 92,909 of record PVJN01000743.1, read on the forward strand.
AACTTGGGAGTTGAATATCATGCTATTAAACAATGACTGGGTTTACCCAAAGAAATCAAAGAAGAAATTAAAAAGGTCCTGGAAATGAATTACAATGAAAACACAACAATCCAAAATCTATAGGACATAGTGAAAGCAGTTTTGAGAAAGAAGTTCATAGCATTGCAAGCCTACCTTAAAAAAACAAGAAAAACTGGCAATAAATTATCTAACTCTACAACTTAAAGAATTAGAAAGAGAGCAACAAGAAAAGCACAGCATAAGAAGAAGGAAAAAGATAATAAAGACCAGAGCAGAAATAAATGACATAGAAACAAATAAACAAATAATAAACAAAAACCCAACACAAAACAATACAAAAGATCAGTGAAAACAAGAGCTGGTTCTTTAAAAAGAGAACTATGATTGGTGAACTGTCACCAGGCTCAACAAGAAGCAGAGAGAGAGGATCCAAATAAACAAAATCAGAAATGAAAGAGGTGAAATAATAACAGACCTACAGAAATACAAGAGATTTAAAAAAATAATAATAACAAAAAAAAAAAAACTATGAACAACTCTATTTCAACAAACTAAAAAACCTAAAGGAAATGGATATATTCATAGAAAAATATGACCTTCCAAAACTCAATCAAGAAGAATAAAAAAAAAAATCTCAATAGGCCAATAACTAAGGAGGAAATTGAAGCAGTCATCAATAAGTTTATAGCAAAGAAAAGCCTGGGACAGATGGCTTCACAGGAAAGTTTTACCAAACATTCAAAGAAGAACTAACACCTATCCTTCTCAGACTATTATAAAATTTCAAGAGGGAGGCACACTAGCAACTGCTTTCTAGAAAGCCAGCATTACTCTAATCTCAAAAACAGATAAGGACACTACAAAGAAAAGAGAATTACAGGCCAATATCTCTGATGAACATAGATGCTAAAATCCTCAACAAAATTCTAGCAAATCAGATCCAGCAGTATATCAGAAAGATCATACACCATGACCAAGTAGGATTTATTCCAGGGATGCAAGGATGGTACAATATCCAGAAATCAATTAATGTGATATATCACATAAACAAATTGAGAGAAAACAATCATATGGAATTGTTACAGAAAAGGCATTTGACAAAATCCAACAACCTTTCCTGATTAAAAAAACAAACAAACAAAAAAAAACAATACAAAAAACAAAACCTATAAGCAAAGTGGGAATTGAGGAATCATACATCAACATAATAAAAGTGTTATGTGACAAACCTATAGCCAACATAATACTCAGCAGGCAATAACTAAAACCATTCCCCCTAAGAACAGGAACAAGACAGGGATGCCCACTCTCACCACTCCTGTTTGGCATAGTACTGAAGTGTTAGCCATAGCAATCAGAGAAGAAATAAAAGGCATTTCAATTGGAAAAGAAGTAAAATTGTCATTATTCACAGATGACATGATATTGTACATAGAAAATCCTAAAGACTTCATCAAAAAACTACTAGAATTAATAAATTAATTCAGCAATGTAGCAGCATAAAAAAAATTGTACCCATAAAATTATGGCTTTTTTATACACCAAAAATGAACTCACAGAAAAAGAAAGTAAAAAAGCAATCCAATTTACCATTGTGACAAAAAAAAAAAAAATTAAGATACCTAGGAATAAATGTACACAAGGAGGTAAAGAACCTGTATTCATAAAATTACAAGACACTGAAAAAAGAGATAGAGGAAGACATAAACAAATGGAAGAATATACCATGTTCCTGGATTAGTAGAATCAACATCATTAAAATGTCCATACTACCCAAAGCAATTTATATATTTAATTCAATCCCCATTAAAATATCAATGGCAAGCTAGGAGGGGAGGCATGGGATGGAAATAGAGAAGTGCTGGTGCAGGAGGGCCACCATGTACTGGCCTTTTGGGCTCCAGTGAATGGACCGAGTTCGGAGCCTCAGGAGCTGGACAGGCCTCTGGGAAGAAATGTAAGTGTGAGAGTCTGTGTGAAAGATAGTGCCTTAGATGGAAGACAGCAGAGAACTTTTAATGGTATTTCCTTGATTTATAATTTTGCTGTGTTAGTTTAAAATTTTGGAATTCTAAGGTTAATTTGTGAACATTGCCAATCCAGAGAAGTTTAAATAAAGGCTTGTTGGGTTGAGATTAGTCACAATTAACTGCTTTGTAGGCTGCCTTTTTCAACCCCACAAGCAAACAGAGAATCATGCAGTCCTGAGAACTGCGACCTGCCAGCCCTTTCTGATAGAATTACAGAGGGTTTCTGGGGGAGGAAGAGAGCCAGAAACTGCTCCAGAGCAGGTGTGGGAAAGGGTAGAGGTGGTGGAATTCACTCTCAGCCTGCTGAGACAGAGAAACCCTAAGCTGGAGAAAAGGGGATGGCTGGCGATATCAGAAGTAGTGAAGGTTGAGATCTTTTGGGGCCTTGGAATAAAGAAGAAAAATCTGTTGCTTAAGTGTAAAAAGCCTGGTTATACAAGATCTCAGACCACTTGCCTTATTTCCCCTGCTAAGGACAAAGGAAATGGTTAATGCAGAAAAGGGGAGTGTACTGGCAGGGAGAGCAGGGAGAGATAGGCTTTTGTTGATTTTGCTGGCTACAACCCTCTCTGCTGGCATCCTTGATTTCTTGCTTATATGAACTATGCTAGACTCAAGGCTTTCTATAAAACACAATGGATCTTCTTCTGTCCCGTTTTATTCTTTTTAACCCTTCCAATACACATAAAGAAAATCTCATTGTCCGAGCCTGGCAGGGTGGGGTTACTGGATACTTCTTGCGGGGGGGAGGGTTGTGGGGAAAGAGGGAAGAGGGGGAAAGAAGTGGACTATGCAGCAAAAGAACTTTAAGATATAATATCTTCAATGTTACAACTAGTTTAAGTTTTTAAATTCATTGTCTCCCAAAAAGAAATATTTTTACCTACTCTTAGTTTTATCACAGGTCTAAGTCATAAATGTTAATATAAGAAATTCTGTCTGTTTACTTTTTAGAAATCATTAAAGGATTGATGTTTCAAAGAATAAGGAATACTGAATAGAAGGTCTGAGACGTGATTATACATTTTTAAAGGACATAGAAAGAAGGTTTGAAGGTTAATTTGGAAGTGTAAAATTTATAAAGGTTGTATATATAAAAAGAAAGAGAAGAGAAATGTTGAAAGGAAATAAAAAAATACAGGCGAGTAAACCAGGAAGAGTAAATAATTTACATTCTGCCTCCCCAAACAGAGGGTAAATAGTTATGCCAAAGTACTTGTGGAGGTACTGATAAAAAAAAATCTAACAGTTACTGTTTGTTATAATACATTCAGAAAATATTACTTTGGAAAGTCCATAAAAAGGACTGGTAAGGAAAATTCTATCTTAAAGCAGGTCAGTATATTTTTCTCCTTATACAGTACAATGCCTCTGAAATTTGGCAACACTTAATAAATAAATCATGGCAATACATTTCTTTGCATAAATTCAATAAAACCTGTTTCCAATAGTACTTTTATTAACCAGAAACTTTGACTGGAGTATCATGTTTTAAAGAGCCCTGCCTGAACTCTGAAGACCTGAAGCCAATAAGAGTGCTATGGAAAAAGCCTAGTATCCTTCTTGGTAGCCTTGAAAACACAGGATGCTAGAGCGTCAGACCCATACCCTGCCATCAGTGGCTCTTGGTCAGAGTAGAAGGGAATCAATAAGCACTACTCTGAATCCCTGCAGGACCCCCATGCACTCTGAGCCACGACAAGTAGGAGGGCTGAAATGGGCCTTGAAGCCTAAGGCATGAGCCTGGGTAGAGTCACTACGAGTGAGGACTTCACCTAACTCAGCAGATACTAGAGGCTTGGCTTCCGGGCCTTATGGGGCACATTAAGATTCAATCATGAAATTCTGGCAAAGGAATTCTTGTTATGTTTGTGCAAAAAATCAGGCCAAATTAAATACCATAAATAAATTGGTCTTAATGTGGCTCTTTTGATATACATGGGGGTAATTTTGAGAAGAAAAATTCTATTTCAATAGAAGTTATTAAACCTGAAGGTTTTCTTTCCCTTCCACCAGACCATTTATACAGTTTGTCTCTGCCAGGTCACAAGTCCACCTCCTTCTGTGCCCAGGCCTCATTGTCCCTCTGACAGATAGCAAGGATCTCTTGGCTCTGAGAGAAACCTCTGACCCGCCTCAGCAGGAAGTGGCTAGAAGAGCCCTCTGACATCCATTTTACCTAAAAGAATTCAGAGCCAGGATCTTTGAGGTAATATATTAGGCAGTTAGACAGATATGAGCAGAGCAAGGACAATGGACCAACTAGCACTGTAATTAAGTCTTTTCATCTCTACCTATGTGAGTCAAGGGGACTCCCCAGAAGTAAGAGGGAATGAGGCTGCAGATGAAGTAGCCTGGGAGTCTACCCGAAAACCAGTGGGGCCTCTACACATTCTAGTGACTCTTCCAAACCCTGACCTACCCACCTCACCAGCTTACATGGAAACACAATCTAGAAAAGCTGAAATCCATAACCAATCTTTATTCAAGTTCTTACTGGCTTTACAGTCCACCCAGAGGCAGTTTCAAGGTACTCTGCCTTTACCAACTTCTGATACTGTCCATCCTTCCACCCTGGTGACTGTTTGGGTAAAGAAATTTGCCACACAAGGACTGATTCCTACCTGGAAAGGACCACCTCCACAGCAGTCAAGGTTGAAGGTATCCTGATATGGCTTTATCACACCTGGCTTAAGACATCCCAGGCAAAATAGAGAGTCCAGGAGTCTTCAGACCCTCTAAAGATTAGTCTTGGCTTGCATTATGGGTTCTTATCTTATAAGGCCCACTGACTTTATCCTTATAGTCCTCATGGGTCAATATAACTTCCTTGCCAACGATCCAAAAAAAAAACAAACAATGATTTGATACTCCCATAAAAACCATTGGGAATGTCAAAGAGTAGAAATTTTTTAACATGCTTCCTCCTAGTCAACTTAGCCTTGAATTCCAGCTACACCTTACAAAATAGCTTTGCAAGATAGAACACTGACAGCTTTCTGAAGAATAGGATGACCCTGTAAATAACATAGTTATCAATAATATGACTCTGACATTAAAAACTGTTTGGTCTTATATTACTTGCTCTGCAAAAACAAGATGTGGTAAATGTGCTTAAAAATGGTCCTGCACAAAGGGTTGGGGCTGCTCTCTGGAGTCCCTGAATGGAGAAAGGCAGAGCAGTTGCCAGTAGGCTAATAAAGGCAACCTAAATTTTAATCTGGTCTGGACTCCAGTGTTCATTCACTCGTGTTCACTCCATAACAGTGGATGGTCAGAGCCTCTCTAAAGACATGTCATTTGAGCTGAGATTTGAATAATGAGAATCAACCTCCTGTGAAACAATTCTGAGTAGTTTCCCAGTCTAAGGAAATGCATGGCTAGAGGCCTCGAGGAAATGACAGGTTTAGTCTATGGAAGAGGAAAAGTGAAGAGACTACTGTGATTGGAGTGTTCTCATTAAGAATGATTGTCACCTGAGATGCATATTGGATAAGTAGATAGAGATATGAGATCATATAGGCCACAAGATCATGATAAGAAGTCAGTGGAGGATTTTAAGCAGAGAATCCGATTTAAATGTTTATTAATGTCCTAGGGCCACTGCAATGAGACAGAAATGTTAGGTAGATAGGAGTGGGAGGAGGAAGTTAAACCAGGAACCAAGATAGACAGTTACTAAGACACCCCCCACAGATCAACCTACAGAGGTGGGAAGGAAGAGTGCGAGAGAGAGGCATGCACTTTAAAATGTACATATATTACTAAGACAGACAACATGCAAATGACCAATCACAAGGCAGTGAGGCAAGCATATATACAAAAAAGCACACACTCTGACCCCCTACCTGTCCAAGGCACAATGGGTGCCTAACATTCTTCCTGTGGGGGAACATCTCCTTGTGATAGACTATAAGACTTTGATTAGCTTAGAAACTAAACCACTCTCAACTGTAACATGGTTTGCTCTTGGAACCTGAGCTGCACCTTTTCCTCAATAAACGTAGGATCCATTAGTCATTTTTGTTTGTTTGTTTGTTTGTAACTCCATTATTCAATTTTTAGGAGACAAGAACTCGGACTCAAAAACACCCATGTTATTTAGTTTCAGTAAAAAAGTACTACAAATTGAGTAGCTGTTTTAACAAAAATGTTAGGTATAAATAAAAGTCTGTGCAAGTTGGTTTTTTGTTGTTGTTTTTTTTTTAATTGGTCTCTGTTGGTAACTGGGTTGGGAAAGTATTTCAATCAACTATCCTATAATCCATTCAGCATTGTTATTGGGAGGTGGAGGCTTCTGGAAAAAGTCATATATCATAGTCTGATGTCATTATAAATACACTAATAAAGGTCCTTCCTGGTAGTAGACTAATTATATTTTGTAGGAGGAGGATACTTATCTATAGTAAGTAAAAAACTCTTGCTTTTGGTAAATAACTTCCGACCCCATGGATTTATGGAAAATGTCACATAAACTGGTATGTAAAATGGACAGGTTTAATAAATTAAATGCTCCAAGAAGTGTCAGGTAATATTTCACATTCTTCACTTAGAGACTCATCTATTCTGGGCCAGAGCAGGCATATCCAATGTAACAAAGGGAGGATCTGGGGAGACACCCTTGATTTACCTGTCCTCTCTCTGTGTTTTGGTGCTTTTGATGGCTTGCGAACTTGAAATTATTATTAATGCTTGTTACTGGGTAAGATTTCTGGTTTAGTATGTGACTCTGACTTGCCAAATTTATCATTTTTATTAGGTAAGTAATCATTGTCATTCCAATCCTCTTCTGCTTCTACGAGACGGTTCCCTCTGAGCCTATCTTCACAGAGACTAAGGAAGTCTAAAATAGAAATGACACCTGCAGCCCAGCGTGTCATAGGCCCCACTAGCTTACAGTGCTGGCCACTGCTGCTTAGGGCGACACAAGAAGGGTTATAAAGTAATTACCTTGTATATTTGAGATCATGGGCCTTGAAGAAAAGTTTCACCTCTATTTCCATACTATTCTGTACTATTTATTAATGTAGAAAATCTGTAAGACATCTTGGAAAAAGAGCGGAGACCAAGGTAAAAATGACTAAATCCTTAAAACTCTTGGTGTTTACGTGAAACGAGATATTAGAAAAATTGGAATGTTTTACAATATGCATTCCCTGAATGTCCCAGATAGTTTTCATTAAAGACAAGTGCTACAAAAGAGGACTCTATTGGACATTAGTATCTAAAATATTCCATATAAAGATGTCATGGGGATGTGGTGTACAGCATGGGAATACAATCAATAACATCATAATAATTTTGTACAGTGACAGTTACTAGACTTATTATGGGGATCACATTGTAAAGTACATAAATGTTAAATCACTATGTTGTAAACCTACCTGAAACTAAATCATATTGTACAACAACTATGCTTTAATAAAAAATACTCGATACAGAAAATTGGTATTTTCAAGGCATAAACATTGACATAAACCACTGTTTTTATTTATTTCAAGCATCCTTCCCATTTCTCTTTTCTTTAACTTTTCCCATCCCTCACCTGCCATGTCAACCACCAAGAGCTATTTGGTAAAGATGACCTTAGCACAACACCAGAGGACAAGAGTCAGCTTTCATCTTTGGAATATACAAAAAGAAAAAAAATTCATTTTTTCAGTCAGTAACTCAAACATTACTTTCAGCATTCGGTATATGTAATGGTAACAAAATAAATGGTCACTACAGTGTTTTCAAAATCACTCCAGACCTCACACTCTGCTGTTCCTGTCCCTGGGGTGAATGAGATTAGGGGTCTGTTTTTGATCACCCATTAACATCTGCTGAGGTCTGACATATGCTAATACTGCCCGATCGCTGGCTTTTCCTCCTTTGCCCTGCCATCACCCACAAAGGGTAAAGTCCCATCTCAAAGCCACTGGCAGAGGCCAAATCGGTTATTGCTTTTGTGGCCTCTTATCACTTCTGAAAGACTTCTGGGCGCTTGCCTCTTGCGTTGACAAATTGATGTACCCTCTCCAAGGCCACTGGGCAAGCTGCTGCTTTTCCAGTTGCTTCCACAGAAAATGCCATAGGGCTCTTTCTCAAAGCTGCTGGCACCAATTAAAGCCAGTTCTCTTCTCTTGCTACAACATGCTGGCAAGGATGCTTCAGCTGTGTTACCCTCTACCAGAGAATTAGGGCAGAAGCCATCACTATACATGCATTTCCTAAAATATACACTCTATTATACTCTGCACCCCAAAGCTCAGTTCGCGGTGATTTCCAACACTGTTAGATTCTATTATTTTCTCTGGTGCCATTTCCAACCCAATCATAAAATCTTTACTAAGGGATGAAAAAAATCTACCCATAAATCAGTAAAACATGGTGTTTGTTTTTAAATAACTTTGGCATTTAATCTGAGAGATTAAATTTTTTAATTTGTAATTTATTTTTAAATTTTGAAATACTATTTTTAGAATTCAGAATGTGCTATTTCAGTCCTTTACACTCTGCTACGGTCACATTTCTCAGAGAGCCCTTGGTGGGTAAAATGGCCTGTGAAGGGATGATAAGAATTAAGGAAGGAAAAAAAAGGGGGAAGAGTAATGGGATGAGGAATCGCATCAGTTTCAAGCTTTTGCCTTACTGTGAAAAGGACTGTGGTGGTATAATTTTTGAGCCTTTTCAAATCCCTACCTAAAAATAAGCAGAGCAAATAAGTAACAACATTAAAAAATCATGACCAACTCTTAATACTCCACCAGATGAGAGGGCATCTTCAGGAGCAGAAAACCACCTGAATGGTATCAGCATCTCTGCAGAAAAAAATAAATAAATAAAGCAAAGGACAGTAGCAAGGTATCTGATGAATCTGAGAGAGGAGAGCTCCAAAATAATGAGGAGGCAGCCACTGGAGTCATAGCAAGACTGTTTCAGCAAGAGGGTGCTTGCAAGGAGTCCGAGGTAAGGAACTGGAGTAGCCCCCTACCTATAAACTCTTGAAGATGAGCATGCAGAAGTCCTTTTCAGGAAAGGGTTCGATATGGAGTAGAAAGTGCTAAGAATAGAATCAAAGTTTAGTAGAAAAGTGATATTACAAAGTGAACATCCATATAAAAGTGGAGGAGACGATAGGAGCAGGAAATCTTAAAAATCAAGTGTCCATGCATTCGTTTACTGTACACACACAAAAGAAGAAGGTCTATGAAAGCAGAATAGACACCCTAAACCTCACTTTCCTTTAAAAATTTACAGAAATCAAATTTATATAAAATTGATAGAAAAGTATCAAGGTTGTTATGAACAGAATTGTGTTTCCTCAAATTTTCTATGTTGAAGTGCTAACCCCCCTCCCACCCTGAATAAAATAGAACGCGACCTTATTTGGAGATAGAATCTTTAGATAGGGAATCAATTCAAATGGATGTGATCAGGATAGGCCCTAATCCAGTATGATTAGTGTCCTTAAAAAGGAGAAATTTGGAGACATACACACACACAGGGGAAACTCCATGTGGAGATTTAGGTTATGATACATAGTGGTACTACGTATTTGCAGTTCTATTTAAGACTGCTATGCACATAATATGGGTTAAATTTAATGAGAAATTATAGGATGTTTTAATTCTTTTATTCACTGTATTCTTTAAAACAAGAATTCTCACTGTGGGGATTAAAGGACACATAGGTTTAATACAAAAGGTTAAAATTGAAACCATAGGTCTAAATTTAAATTGGAAGCATCAGTATGAACATTGAAAACCATGGGAATCTCAAGCTTGAAATTCTGTTAATACTGAAAAGAAATCAAGATCCCTTGAAGAAATGCTGATTCCAGGTCTGGGTAAAAATATCTGCTAACTCTGGAATATTTTAGTCATTCCAGGTACTGAGGAGGCTTTCAAAGTCAAGTAGGGTCACATCTGTCAATTAGAGTGACACCAGATAAATAAACAGCAACAACAGCAATTCAAAATATCTCCCACTGACAAACAAATACAATAAGTGTCATGGTTTGAAACTCATATTCATTTAAATTTATGAATTAAAGATTATGTCAAAAAAGAGAAAACTAATTGGTCAACTTTGGAGAATGATAGGGAATTAATTCATTATTTTGAAAATTGGTAAATATGAAGAAATTACAACTACTTTAGCCTATTTGCTTTGCATATTAACTGTATCACTGCATCATCAAATACCAGACAATGTTAAGAATCTCCTTATGAAAATCATTTCAAATAATAAATGAAAAATTTTGAATTAGTATCACCACTTTGAAACTACCCAATGCATTAACTATCAATAGCATCTCTAACGAAGGCAATTAGATATCATATATCTTCTATTGCAAGAACCTACCTCTATGTCCTTGACAAAGGAATCTGACCAATCAGCAAAATCCAGACTGTTGGAAGATCAGTAATAAGGAAATGAAAGCAGTAAAGGGCTTACTTATAGCTATAAAAATATTTTTAAATATGTAGAATTTAATGAACAACATAAACTGGTGAACAAAAATAGATCCAGAGACATAGAAGCATTGAACAGAGGGTCAAACCTTGAGGGAAGGCAGGGGAGGGTGGGTGAGTAAGAAGAGATTAATCAATTAAATTATATGCATATGTGCATAACCCATGGACACAGAAAATAGGATGGTGAAAGCTTAGGGTAGAGGGCGGGGTGGGCTGAGAGAGATCAATGAGGAAAAAAAGGGAAACATATGTAATAGTTTCAACAATAAAGATTTTTTAAAAAAGGTAAAGAAAGAGTATATATTTATATACCAAAATTTAAAAGATAGGCAAGATTATGGTGACATAGGAATATGTTTTTAGTGATAAAACTGTAAAAAAATTTGAAGAAAGTGGTTACTATTAAAGTCAGGATAATGGCTGCTGTTGGGAGAAGGAGTTTGAATTTGGGATGGAACACAGGAGGAGGTTCTAGTGTGAGTGGCAAAGTTATGATTCTTGATCTGGATGTAAATAAATTTTATTGGGGTTAGCCTTATGATAATTCATTAAGCGATCTATTTGTTTGCAAGGATTTATCTATACATACACTTTATTTTATAATACAAAAGATAAACCATGTGCCGAAACCAGTTTGGTTCAGTGGGTAGAGCATCAGCCTGTGGACTGGAAGGTCCCAGTCAAGGGCATGTACCTTGGTTGCGGGCATGTCTCCAGTGGGGGGCGTGCAGGAGGTGGCTGATCGATGTCTCCATCTCATCGATGTTTCTAGCTTTCTATCTCTCTCCCTTCCTCTCTGTAAAAAATCAATAAAAATATATTTTAAAAAAAGGTAAACCATGTGTTAGACTAAGGAAAATTGATAATGAATATTTGTATTATATACTTAATTTTATTGGACAGGTTATCTCCATTATTGCCACAACCTTGCTCTTTTAAAGTAATTAACTAACACAATAGACAGGGAATAGAAATAAGTAGAGATCATGAAAACAGCATAACAACTATACCAAGCCTGAGTGTTAGCGAACAAACAGGCTGACCAAACAGGTAAGAGTTCTCTGATTATTTATGGGGGATGATGGAAATAGAGAAACATACCATTTTCCTTAGCTTTTTAAACTAGTGAAAGTTACTTGAAAATCCTATCTAAAGCTATTAAAATGTTATATATCTCTAGAGCCAGAACTAGTTTGGGAGGTGGGAGTAAATGCATGCAGCTTCAAATAGCAGTCTAGTTAAATATGTACAGAACCTTATGCCATCCTGTACCATGAAAGATGCTCACTAACACATCTTAATAGGCTTTTCAAAATAGCATGACATCTGCTCATCATCTCAGTTACTTAGTAAGGTAACTAAAGAATCCAACTTTCTTAGAATTCATTAGGATCTCAAGAAATGTTCTTTCTCCTCAACGTCTAGATGCCTTCAGCATTAGCATACCCGTTCTCTTTACTGCCTAATGGTGTCTGAGAGGACCAATGAGGGAACATGTATCCACATCAAAACTCTAACTAAATGAATGAACGAGTGGAAATATGAATGAATGCAAATCATTCTTGAAAACCATGTTACCTATTATAAGCTAATCATATAATGAACACTTGTATTAGAAAATGGTCTAAACATTTTACTTTTATTATTCCATTTAATGGACACAACACCATATGAGAAAGGCTGTTTTGATCTCTGTGTTTGCCTATAGAAAATCGAGTTAGAGAGAAGTTAAGTATCTTTCACAAAGTTACTTTGCTTATGAAAGGAAATACCTAGATTCCAAGTCAAGGTGTCTGGTTCCAGAGCAGCAATCCAGAAGCTGAATCCCAAAGTCAGGTAGCCTATTGGTGACTTTGCTCTTTCTATTAAAATATGCACCCTGAGTTCGGCCAGTGTGGCTCAGTGATTGAGCATAGACATATGAATCAGAAGGTTACAGTTTGATTCCCATCAGGGCACATGCCCAGGTTGTGGGCTCCATCCCCAGTGCGGGTTGTGTAAGAGGCAGTGATCAATGATTCTCTCTCATCATTGATGTTTCTATTGCTTTCTCCCTCTCCCTTCCTCTTTGAAAACAATAAAAAAATATTTTTTAAAAAAATATGCACCCTATTGTGTGGTGTTGCTTTTGCTGCTATTGTTTATTTTCTTTAGCCTTACTATATTTCTGATTATCATAAAGGAGGAATGTCTCCTCCCCACTCATATTTTTCCATTTCACATACAGACACCTCCATATATTTAGTTTCTTTTCTCTCTCTGGCCTTGTGCTTACTTACCTAATGTGACCAGTATTATTCATGCATCATTTGCCCCAGCTGATACTTCTCTCTGCCTTTGTACACTTTTTTCACTTGGCTTCTAAAGGAATTCAAAGGCACCTCGTTTTTCTTGCTGTATGTAGGCTGCACCTTCTCATTCTCTGCTGGTTCCTCCCTTTTATCCTGTCTCTAAACAAGAATGTCTAAAGATGTAGTCCTACTTTTCTAGAACATATCTGCCAGATAATCCCATATCTTAAATGCCATCTACCAAGTTGGTCCAACTTTTACCTCTATCACCTATCTCTCCCCACAATTTCACAATTACATGATCAAATATCTACTTGATACCTCCACGTGAATATAAAAAAGGTAACTTCATTACCACATGTCTCAACTAAATTACTGATAACAGGTAACCACCATTTCTAAATGATAACATGGACCGAGAAGATGAATGGGTATCTTCAATCAAAAATTGAAGCTGTGACCAGGGGGTAAGGAATGCTAAGAAAGAAAAATACATTTTAAAGATAATCTATTTTCAAATTAGTAGACTGGCTAGAGACTGGAATTAAATCACCACTGTGATAATTCAAACACAAACACCACGCAAACGCTACGCAAGCCCCACTGGAGCAGCTCTGTGCAAGTGCTGTGCAGCGCGTTAGTACGTGCAAACACAGCAGATGGTTATGCAAATGAGGTGCACGTACAAAGTCTTAGTAGTAAATTTAATTAATTTAATTATTAATTTAATTAATTATTAATTTAATTAATTAATTTAATTATTAATTTAATTATTAATTTAATTAATTTAATTAATTATGAACTTATGAGATGGAATAATTTCAAGATGCTTTCCATTTAAAGACCGTTTGAAAGGGATTCTCAAATATCCCAGTAAAATCAAAGAGGTTGTCGTCTGGTGGGCATTATGAAGACCTAGCAGAGTTTCTTAAGGCAGTTTATTTATTTAGCTGTAATTAAGTTTGAGATGCGGGCATATTTTAATGAATCTTGACCATCTTCAAATCCCAAAGGGTTAGGCAAATACATCAAATGATTTCCAAGTGCAATAGGATTATCTCATAATTGTTTGTGTATCTCGAGAACTTGTTTATGACCATCACATGGCCATCAAAAACTGGGATAGGGCCAAGCTTAAATTCAAATTTTCTATGGTATTCAATTATTGGGGAACATAAAAATGACGACTATGGATCAATGGATTCACTTGGGTTTCCATCATAACAGAGATAATTTTTTAATCCCTATTTTTTATGGATTTGTTTGTTGCTTCTTTGTTTCCAACAAGATACAGTTTCAAAGGCTATTAAGTAAAGGGTTCAGCACAGCTGAGTTCTGGTCCTATTCATGTTACTGTCAGTGTGGTTCATAGTGCTTCCTTAGCCTCTCTGGATCTCTGTTTTCGTATCTCTAAAATGAGGAAGAGAATTAGTTAACTGTTCAATAGAGTGCTGTGCTTTAGGATGTATTACTTACATGTGTAGTATCCTTTTAAACTGTGAGGGTAGATAAGTAATTGTATAAATCAATTTTTTTGTTAAATGTGTGTCATTTGATCTGGATTAGCACCATGAAGACTATATGGTTCACTTTGAAGAAATAGTCAAGCCATATTAGATTATTATCATATTAAAAGAGACAAAAAATGGTGACAGTTCATAAAATTTTAACAGCTAGCAAATATTAGAAATAGAACAAATAGCCTAATATGCCATATTAAAAGTTAAACAATTAACGTTCCATATATGTGTCATTAGGGTCAGAATTCCTATGTACTACTGACAAAAATTTTACTTGAGCATTTAAAAAATTATACATAAGCAATTTTTCATTTTCTTAAACTTAGGGAAAAAGTACAAAATCCATCTTTTAAAATATATTTATTATTGATTTCAGATAGGAATAGAAAGGGAGAGAGATACAGAAACATTCTATATAATAAAAGAATAATATGCAAATTGACCATCACTCCAACACACAAGATGGCTTCCCCCATGTGGTCAAAGATGGCTGCCCCAGTGTGGGCACAACATGGCCAGCAGAGGAGGGCAGTTGGGAGGGACCAGGCCTGCAAGGGAAAGCATTTGTGGGTGATCAAGCCTTCAGGGGAGGGAAGGTAAGGGTGACTAGCCTGGTAGAGAAAGAAAGTTGGGAGTGATTGGGCCTGCAGAGAAGGGCAGTTGGGGGGGACCCAGGCCTGTAGGGGAGGGCAGTTATGGGTGACTAGGCCTGCAGGGGAGGGCGGCTAGGGGCAAACAGGCTGGCAGGAGAGCAGTTAGGCATCAATCAGGCTGGCAGGAGAATGGGTAGGGGGTGATCAGGCTGGCTTGCAGAAGCAGTTAGAGGCAATCAGGAAGGCAGATATGTGAGCAGTTGGAAGCCAGTAGTCCTGCATTGTGTGAGGGATGTCTGACTGTCCATTTGGGATTGGGACTAACTGGGCAGTCAGACATCCCTGGAGGGGTCCCAAATTGGAGAGGGTGTAGGCTGGGCTGAGGGACACATACCCCCATGCAAGAATCATGCACTGGGCTTCCAGTCAATGATAAAAAAGAATCATTAATGGGCTGCCTCCCCTACATGCCACAATAGGAATTGAGCCCACAACCCAGAATATGTCCTGACTGAGAATCAAACCTTGACCTCCTGGTTCATAGGTCAATGTTCAACCACTGAGCCATACGAGTGATGCTAAAATCCATCTTTTAATGAATATTAAATCTGCCATTTTTTTTAAGTTTAGTGATATTAAATGCTGATATGTACATTAATTTGCCTACAGTATTAGCAGAAAGGAAATATGATTTTATTGTTCTTTTTGAGGTTATGAAACATGTATTTTTGTCGTAGTATCACATTCAAGCCTACTTTCTCTTAACAAAATTATTAGGTAAAGTAATGAAGACAAAAAGAGAGATTAAAGATAACATAACTATTCTGAATAATATTTAAAACAAAAGACAAAATGAAAATACAATGAGGAAATGACTGAAAATGGAGGTCATGAGAATAAAAAGCAAGGAAAAGGGAGAAAATGTGGAGAGAGCAAAGACTGAGTAAATGTGGCAAAGAAAAAAAAAAAACTGTGTTTCCATGTGTCAAACATGATATCTCTGACAGTTTGTTATTTCTAAAGTGCTAGAAATGTATGGCTGTGAATTGCTTATGAAGGTCTAGATCTATTAGTTCATAGGTCTCTGAAACAAAGCAAAATGTAATCTTTGCCAATTATGTGTGTTTTCAGTTGGGGCTTCATTTCTGAAAGCATTTTGTAATATATATTTTTATTGACTTGAGAGAGAGAGGAAGGGGAAGGGAGACAGAGATAGAAACATGTTAGAGAAAGAAACCCTGACTGGCTGCCTTCTGCATATGCCCTACTGGAGATGGAACCCAAACATGGGCATGTGCTCTGACCAGAATTTAACCGGTGACCTCCTCTGCATGGGAACAATGCTTAATCAACTGGGCCACACCAGCTAGAAATTTTTAAGTGAATGACATTTTCGCTCAACAGCAAATTTTTAACGCTTTTATTGGAATTAACTGGAAACACTGGCAGAAATGACAAAACTTTGTATTGTAGATTAACTTGGGCTGCTATTACAGAGTGATCCAAATTCACAGTCAGTATAGCGAAAGCAAAGCATAAACCATTCTGCACAGATCCGAAAGGAAATGAAAGCCATTTGCCTTAGGCAAAGTATGCGAGGAAATGAGATAACTATTAACTGCTGCCACACTCTTTTAAGGCAAAATGATATGGCTTTCAAAAGTGTAGCAAAAATATTTTGTAACTTTAGTGCCAGCGCATAGTATTTCCTATAAAGGCGTCTGTGATAAGAACAATAATCTCTGCCTGGCCGGTGGGGCTCAGTAATTGAGCATCGAACTATAAACCTGGAGGTCATGGTTCGATTCCCAGTCAGGGCATATGCCAGGGTTGCAGGCTCAATCCACAGTTGGGGGAATAGGGGAGGGTGGAGGAGGCAGTTGATGAATGATTTTCTCTCATTATTGATGTTTCTGTCTCTCTCTCTCCCTCTCTGAAATCAATACAAATATGGTTTTTTAAAAAGAACAATTAATTCCTGAGGATCATATAAGAAAAGCCTTCAGGTCAAATTTAAATATTGTCTACAATTATTTACATATTATAAAATATATTACTATAACATTATATATTACATATAATATACTGGTATAATTTACATATTATAATTGTGTTTGATAAATGAATTTTTGTAAAGTGCTTAGAAATATGTTAGCAAATACTAAGTTCTATGTATTTATTAGATAGTGAGTATTCTCCTTTCATTACATATTCAACACATCTGAAGGAGAATTACTGATCCTCCCTTACACATCTAATTTCTTATTTTATTAAAAAAATCATCAGGTTTTTCCACTTATCCAAATCAAAACTCCAAATTCATTTTACAATGATTTCTCTCTTGCTTATATAAGCTAATCAAACAATAAAACTATATCTTTACTTGGCTTTTATCCAATTGTCTTTTTTTAAATATGTCTTTTATTTTCGTTTTGGGGGGAGAAGATGGGAGAGGGATAGAGAGATAGAAACATAGATGTGAGAGAAATATCTCAATCAGCTGCCTCCAGCACACCCCCTGCTGGGAATTAGGCCCACAAGCCGGGAATGTGTCCTGACCAGGAATCAAACCATTGACTTCTTGGTTCATGGGTGAATGCTCAACCACTGAACAATACTGGTGGACTATTCATATTGTCTTTGCACCTTTCTCTAATATTTAGAACATTTCACTCGGGCTGGTTGATTCCACTTTTTCTACAATTTCTCCATAGTGTATGTTACTATTATATTATTCTTCCCAAACTATTTTCCTTCCTTCCACTTGCCTGTGTAAGATCTTAAAATGGAACACTGTAAGCTAGTTAATGAATTCTAATGACTTATTCCTGATTCCATCAGTCCGCCTGACTAAGCATAGATACTCAGATCTTTTCATCCTCCCGCTTCTCTATGTAGACCACCTAAGATTAACCATACAGAGGTTCTTAATATTTTGACAACTCACAATTATTCAGATTATTTTCATCGATCTGGTTATTACATACACTAATGCTGGGCAAAGATATATCATGTTCTGGATTTAAGTTACTTAAATAATATATAGTAAGACCATGTTTAAATGTTTCCACATGTAGGACATTATATATTTTTTTAAATGATAATGCATAGCATCTTGTTTTTTCCATTGTTTTAGGTACAAGAACCTAATGATGTATTATGGAATTATACACTTGAAATATAATTTTATTAGCCATTGTCACTCCAATAAATTTAATTTTTAAAAAATTAAATAAGAAACTATGGCCCTAACCAGTTTGACTCAGTGGATAGAGCATCGACCTGTGGACTGAAAAGTCCCAGGTTCGATTCTGGTCAAGGACATGTACCTTGGTTGCGGGCACATCCCCAGTAGGAGGTGTGCAGGAGGCAGCTGATCAATGTTTCTAGCTCTCTATCCCACTTTCTTCCTTTCTGTAAAAAATCAATAAAATATATTTTTTTAAAAAATAAACTATGAAGCATCATTTTTATATTCTCACAACCAAAATTTACAGTTGGAAAGATATAAATTCCTTTTTTTTTTTTTGGATATCTAGATGTGTGTTTCTAGGATGGGGATCAAGAACTAATACAACATTTCAGATAATGTAAAAAAAATTGAAATAATAACATTTCTTAAAATTTCTAATAACCTTACTAAATTGATACTGAAATATAAACTATTTTACTTTTTCAGTATGAAAATTATAGTAATTTAAAAAAATAACTAAAAGAGAACCAAAGTGTTTTAAGGTGAGTTAAAAAGGAGCTGTTTATGCTTCCAAGTTGGAGAAACAACAAGACTCGAGCAAATAATGGGAGCCAAAACCAAGAACAGGATCATGCCAATTCCTGCTCACACATATGTAAGCCCCTCCTTCCTCTCAAAGTCTACCTTAGTAAGATCTTCTATAAATAATCAAGTCAAGACATAACATATTATGCTTTCAGTGAAAATATAAACCATTAGAATAACTCTCTGAAAAATTTATACTTCAACTGCGAAATGTAACACTGAAGAATTATGGCATTCATGTTTTTTTTAAAATTTATATCATGATACATATAAATTATCCTGAGTGCTAATAACAAGAGATCTGTAGTATAATTAGCTTGAAAATACCTGTGATAGATACTGCAAATGTTTTGACAATCAAATTTATATATGAAATGAATTAATTTGTCAATTATTGAGTAATATCTGACTACTAATTTTACACACAGATTTGCTTATGGAGTCAATTAAACATAAAGGCACATTTTTTTTCTCTTAAAATTTAATTATAAACTTAAAAAATTATCCTGGTTATGAAAATATAGAACATTCACACTCATTTACACACTTCAAATCCTTTAGGCTAAGTGTGATGTATACATGTGTTTATAAAATAGATGTACATACACACAAAATTAAATAAATAAATAAATAAATAAACAAATAAATAAATAAATGGAAAAAAAAGAAAAGTAAAAGACATAAAAGGCATCCAAATCAAAAATCCCTTTTACTTATGTTGAGGTTCAGCCAACATCAGAATACTCTTGGACTTTTCTCATGGATCCATAGTATAGAATCTAATGATTGAAGAGTCACACAAAACTTCTCAGAGTATATGTGTGTAAGACATATACTTTAATAATGTAAAGGACATGTTTGTATAGGAGAAAGCACAAGCAAGCAACAAGGACCTGAGATCCTTCCAGGTTTGACCCCTCAGGATTCCTGCTCAGAATGTGTGCTTCATCTTCAAATCTAAAACCACCAGAAACACAAACACCAAAAGGACAAACATCAAAACGATAATGATTTGTTTTATCCAATAAGGTTTAGGTATTACTGAAAAGAAACATTTCAATTGAACTAACTTCTTTTTTTTTCTTTTTTAAAAAATAAATCTTTGTTTAGATCAGTGGTTTTCAACCTTCCTAATGCCGCGACCCTTTAAGACACTTCCTCATGTGGTGGTGACCCCCAACCATAAAATGATTTCCGTTGCTACTTCAAAACTGTAATTTTGCTACTGTTATGAACTGTAATGTAAATATCTGATATGCAGGATGTATTTTCATTGTTACAAACTGAACATAATTAAAGCATAGTGATTAATCACAAAAACAACATATAGTTATATATTGTGAAATATTTATTTCTAATTACAAATAAATGAAATTTTGTCTTGAATCATGGTATAGTATGGGTAACAGTCTTAATATAACAACAGTAAACTACATTGCTACATTTTGCTACACCGAGGAAATAAGTTGTTTTCCAATAGTCTTAGGTGACCCCTGTGAAAGGGTCGTTCGACCCCCAAAGAGGTCGCGACCCACAGGTTGAGAACCGCTGGTTTAGATTATTAAAGTTGTTCCTCTCCCTACCCCCCACATCTTCCTTCTACCTAGTTCCCACCCACACTCTACCTTTACCTCCACCCCAATGTCCTCATTGATAGGTGTAGTCTCTTCCTGCATCCCCATACTCCCTTTCCCCCAAGAATTGTCAGTCCACTTCTTTTCTATGCCCCTGATTCTATTCATCAGTTTATTCTGTTCATCAGATTTTTTATTCACTTGATTTTTAGATTCACTTGTTGATAAATATGTATTTATTGTTCATAATTTTTTAAAATATATTTTATTGACTTTTTACAGTGAGGAAGGGAAAGAGGTAGTTAGAAACATTAATGAAGGAGAAGCATCATTCAGCTACCTCCTGCACACCCTCTACTGTGCCCACAACCAAGATACATGTCCTTGACTAGAATCGAACCCAGGACCCCTCAGTGTGAAGGCTGATGCTCTATCCACTGAGCCAAACTGGTTCCGGCCATAATTTTTATCTTTACCTTTTTCTTCTTCTTCTTCTTAAAGAATACCCTTCAGCATTTCATATAATACTGGTTGGCAGTGATGAACTCTTTTAGCTTTTTCTTATCTGTGGTGCTCTTTATCTGACCTTCAATTCTGAATAATAGCTTTGCTGGGCAGAGTAATCTTGGTTATAGGTTCTTGCTATGCATCACTTTGGATATTTCTTTCCACTCCCTTCTGGCCTGCATAGTTTCTGTTGAGAAGTCAGCTGATGATCATATGGGAACTCCCTTGTAGGTAACTGTTGTTGTTTTTTTTGTTTTTTTTTTTTTTCTTGCTGCTTTTAATTCTCTCATTGTCTTTTTCTCTTGGCATTTTAATTATGTGTCTTGGTGTGGTCCTCTTTGGATTCCTTTGGTTTGGGGTTCTGTGTGCTCCCTGGACTTGTAAGTCTATTTCTTTCATCAGATGTGGGAAGTTTTCTGTCATTATTTCTTCAAATAGGTTTTCAGTAGCTTAGCCTCTCTCTTCTTCTGGCACCCCCATAATTCAGATATTGCTGTGCTTGAAGTTGTCCCAGAGGCTTCTTACACTATCTTCATATTTTGGGATTCTTTTTTTCTTTTCCAGTTGAGTGTTTTTTTATTTCTTTGTATTTTAAATCTTTGACTTAATTCTTGCAATCCTCTAGTCTGCTCTTGGATCTCTGTATATTATTCTTTATTTTGGTCAATGCATGCTTAATTTCTAGTTGGTCCTTGCTCATATCCTGAGGGACTCACTAAATTTATTGGTGATTTCTCCACCCTGTTGATTCCCTGAGACCCTGTCCCACCCAATTTATTGGTGGTTTCTAGAAGATTCTTGAACAGTGCAGTACCAGTATCTGTTTATATATACATGTATGCTTATAGACCTAAAATGTTGAATTCCTCAAGATGGTGTAATCATATCAAATATGCAGGGTTGAAGAACTGAAATGTCTCATTAGATTCTTCAGATTACTCTCATAAGGCTGTAATAAATGCAAAGGGCATGCCACAGCCACAGAAAGAAAGCACAGTCAACCATCAGTGGCCAAAGAGGCTTCCATAAACAGCTTTCCAGAATCATTTCTCAATTGTAAAGATGCACTTCAAATTTTGATTATGGCCCATCAACAAATGTCTGAGAAATCATAGTTTCCCGAGGAAATGAGAAAAAATATCCAATGGCATCTTTTATATTCCATTTGTCAAAGAGCCAAGCTAGGCAGTACAACCAGTGAAACAAGGTAAGCCATTAATCTACACATCTTTTTAAACAATATAAAAAATCTATATTGTTTAAAGATGTATAGACATTGTAGGAGCACACATAATTTACATATCAACTTAGTTGGTAATAAATATTCTATTTTTAATTTTATATGCATAACCTTTCTTTTCTTTAACAGGTTTTGAAGTTAAATAATAAAAAAAAAGAACACAGAAATACCATCAATTAAAAGTCTTTAAACCTTACAGAATGATGAATCTTTAAATCTTAATAAATATTAATTCTAAGCAGTTACCTTTGATATATTGCATTTTGCCTTTTATGCTTATCTATATGTCTTTAATTGTTATAAAACTGCAATTTCCTTGTGCACAGTGATTATTGCTCTCTTATCTTATTATTATTGTGCCTTTTTCTTAGAAGGAAATGAATAAGCTGAAATACTACTCTTTTTTAAAGAAAATATTATGAATTTTGAATATTCATTAAGGTCAGCAAGCCTGTTGGAGTTCACAACAAAATTGGCAATTAAACACACAATTTTTAAATTTCATGATTATCAACTCTTTCTTCAGATTTATTGTTACAGATTGTTACTTCAAATAGACGTCACCACCATTGAACAAATAACTAAAGGCAGCTTACACACATATTTATAGATAGTTATACCTTAACATTTATAGAACAGAAAATAATTTCACAAGATTTCCAATGTATTTTCAAATTCTAATCTCTCATCAACGTGGAGATAGATGACCATATAATTAAAACCTATATTTGTTCACCAATCTTCAGAATCTGATCACATTATGGCTTCCATATTTGACATAGATAGGTTGCATTTGTTAACTGTATTTTATTATGTAGTTCTTAATAATAGTAGTTTAATAAAATAGTTTATTTAAATAAATATATTGCTAAAATTTGCTTCTTGCTATGCAGTAACCCAGTTTAATTATTCAAATGATCCCACCAAGTGTATCAGGAAAATTAGTAACTCCGTTGAATGTAACACAAATGTAGTAGCATGCTATTTCCAGCTCTCATGCGCTAACAAGGCATATCACAGAACTGTTCCAGTGGCAAAAGACCTCTGAAGAAGGTCAGGAGCATTGTGATCATTGTTTGACAAGGCGGAAAGCTGAAGGGGTTTGCTCTTTTTCACTTTCAACTTCAGACCTGCCTTGTTTCTTTTCTCTCAGTACGTCTTTCATTGGGAAATAAATAAATGAGTCCCAAGGGAGGAGTCTCAGGAATTATATCTCCATGACCCTATTTTCCCCGCAGCCAGTCTTGATTTCACAGCCGCTTCATTTCTCTCATTGTTTCCACAGATGCATCTCACACCAACACCTTTGCTTAGGAGGCAAAATGCAAATTTTTTTAAGCATAGTTTTTAAGAAATCGAGCACAACTTTTAAAGTCTGAAATTAGCTGCTATTTTCAAGCTTAATTAATTTTCTTTGCTTATGAGACAAAATGCAAATTGTAAGCATAGATTTTAAGAAATTGAGAACAACTTCTAAAGTCTAAAATTAGTTATTTTCAAGTGTAATTAATTTTAGGTTTAAAGCGAGAGCACATTATAAAATAAGTGATAAAAATAGCATCTGACTCATCGCATGTGTGCTCGCCTTCGATGCGCATGTTCCAGAGATGTATAACACGTGAACGGCTTAGCAAAACACAGCCTAGCAGAAGGGAAATCAGTGAATAGAGCCTCTCTTCTCAATCCCTGTTCTCTTTCTTATCATAAAATTTAGGGAAATTACAATATCAGATGTCCCTCCCTCGGCCTTTGTTTTTTTCTTGTTCTAAGATGAAGAACAGGGTTGAACAGTGGCTGCCTTCTCTCCCTGAAGTTCATGCAGAATAATTCTTGATCCCCCTTAGAGTTCCAGAGTCAAAATTTCTTTTCTTTAAGAAGACAGCATAACTGGATATCATATATGAAAGGTTTTATCACTAAAAGGATATTTTTTTTTAACTCATCTTACTTTGTTTCATTCTCAGGAAGGTTTTCCTTACGACATGCCACCTTCTTCAGAAACCCTTTACAGCAAAGATCCTAAAAATATATTCTGATTTCTCACATTGTTTCCCTATGCCCATACACTAGTTAGGTTTCAACTCATCTCGTACAGCTGAAACTGTTCTTATTAAAGACAACTACAGTATCCATACAATAACCTAATCTCATTTTTATGCACTGTCTCATTCAGAGTTGCAACAGGAGACAGAAGACTATAAAATTAGTGTAATTCAAGGAAAGTGGAATGCAGGATTTACTTACAAACTGGAGGAAGACTCTAGAGCAGTGGTTCTCAACCTGTGGGTTGCGACCCCTTTGGGGGTCAAACGACCTTTCAGAAGGGTCGCCTAAGACATCCTGCATATTAGATATTTACATTACAGATCATTAACAGCAGCAAAATTATAGTTACGAAGTAGCAAGGAAAATAATTGTATGGTTGGGGTCACCACAACATGGGGAGCTGTATGAAAGGGTCACCACATTAGGAAGGTTGAGAACCACTGCTCTAGAGAAACCACAGGGATAAAATAATGCCCAGAGTGTATTAAGAGTGGAACTGCTATTGACCTTAATTCTGGAACAACAAACAGAAGTAGCCTTTCCTAAACAGCAAGGAAAGAGTCCATCAGAGGGATCTACCTTAGGAGGGGCTGTGTCTTCCAGTGGAGGAATATAGCCAGCCTGAGGAAGGCCTTCAAGAAATGAAATAAGAAATAAACATCTTTACTCTCTTCTCTTCATCAGATCACATGCTAGAGATTCCAGTTTGCTGAGTCAACAAAAGCCAGAGATCAAAGAAGCTCTTAATTAGTTCACATATCTCTGCCTCCTGGCAGAGACTGCAGACAGGAGGATAGAGAGTGATCAGGAAGTTTAAACAGAAGATATCATACATACATCCTCTCCTATTATCATACCTCTCAGGAGCGTTCTGAGGAGTAGACCACTCCCTACTTCCTGAAATGCTTTCTTTACTTGTCCTCCAAGCCACATATCTTTCTAGCTTTCCTCATAAGCCACTAACCACTCTTCTTCTTCATCTCCTCCTCTACTCAAATTTCAGATATTGTACTCTTTCAGAGTAGATATCAGGCCTCTCTTTCCATCTGCCCCTATTATGTGACAGCTTTGTATATTAAAATTACTGGTGATGTGCAATTTACAGCTCCCACCTGAAACTCTTCATTAAAATACAAACTAATATACTAAACTGACTTCTTGACACC
The DNA here is from genome assembly GCA_004026805.1 of Lasiurus borealis. NCBI lineage: Eukaryota > Metazoa > Chordata > Mammalia > Chiroptera > Vespertilionidae > Lasiurus > Lasiurus borealis. The sequence continues at coordinate 118,137 of PVJN01000743.1, forward strand.
TCCACTGGATGTATATCTAAGAAGAAACTTTAGATTTAACATAGGGGAGATCCCAAAAAACAACACACAAACAAACAAACATAGGGGGGGAAATGAACAATTTCACCTTGCCTCCTCATACCCCTGCCCAAATTGTTACTTTCCTATCTTACCAATTTCTGAAAAAGGAGCCACCATCTATCTACTAGTACAATCCCAAAACCGTGATTACTTTTTTCTTTCCCTGCATGCCTTGCAACCAATCCATTAGTAAATCATATATGCTCTATCTCAAAAAGATATCACTCAGGTATTTTTTTTTCCTCCATACATCACCATTTCTTGGGTAGATTTCAGAAACAGCTTCATAACAGATTTTTCTGCTTGCTTTTTTATTTTTTACCCTGGTCTACTCTCTATATAAAATGCCAAAGAACTCCATAATGACCTTTAAAAAAAAGCAAGTCAAATAATGCCCCTGGTTAGAATGTGCCCAGACTTTCCCTTTGCATATGGACTCAAATCCAAATGTTTCAGCATGGTAAAACCTTCCTATGTGGCTTGCTGCAGGCTGAGCTCTGTAACCTGATCTATTCTTCTCCCAGTAGTTCTTTGTTCTCTTGTTTCACGGGCTTTCGGACTACTCCTTAACCATAATTTTTGCTCTCGCTGTTCATCTCAATTGATTTCTTTGTCCTGTCATCCCTCCATGTCTTGCTCTATTACATCACTGCTCAAATGTACCTCTTCCCTACAGCCTACTCTGATCACTCGAAGTGACCACCCGAGTCATATTGTTTCACTGTCTTTCTAACATTTATCAATATCTGCAATTTTCTTTTTGCTGTACATTTTTTTCCTGTTTCCTCTCACTAAAATATCAATTCAATAAGATCAATGATTTTATCTAATATTTGTTAACAACAATAACCCCAGCATTTAGACTAAAGCATGGCTCATAGTAGATATTGATTTTGCTTGATGTGGAATGAATGAATTCTCTAGATGTAGTACAGTGGTACCTCGAGATACGAGTTTAATTCGTTCCATAACCTTGAGGCGTGGGAAACTAAACTATGAGATGCCGAGTTGCGGGAGACTGGTGGGTCGTGTGCGGGAGACTGGTGGGTCGTGTGCAGCCAGCAGATCTGCACGATTACTCGTATCTCAAAAATCGCTCGCTAGATGGCTCCTATCTCAAAAATCTCATATGTTAGGGCACTCGTATCTCGAGGTACCACTGTATTCAATTATAGACTCAAATAAGGGAGAACATGGAAATACACTGAATAGGAAAACCACAGGACATAGGAGGAAGGAGCAATTAAGAATTCCCACCACAAAGATTTACATTATTGTAGTCTCTGAATTGGGGTGTTCTTAAATGACCTGTTGTCTAGGATCTAATTTCCATGTATTAGATGATCTGAAGGAGAATTGAGAAGAAAAAGGATGGGGACTGAGAAATGTGTCCTAAAATCCCTGTCTGGGTGAAAACTCTGAAGCCAGCAGAAGCTAGAAATAGATGCACATGGGAATTGTTTATCACTTACAAGAACACGAAATTGGAAAATTTTAAGCATTTTAGAGAAGTGCAGAGTCCTCTGCTGCATTCCAGATGTCACGAGGCAAATGAGACATTCCCTGTAGAGCAACTGAGGACTATTAAATGTGGCACAGGATAGATATCACAGTGCTGAATCCAAAAGAGTCCAAGGCCAGACTAGGTGAGCTAAGTACTGCAGCCAACAGAGAGGAAGCGATGAATTTGATGAGCTACAGTCTTCAACAACAGGTGGCAGTACCTTGTCAAAATAAATAATAAATAAATAAATAAATAAATAAATAAATAAATAAATAAATAAATGCCAGGGTTATTCATCATTAGACTCATAGGAAAGAGAGGAGCAGGCACTTCTTGTCAAAGACTGGGGTAAGGCACCTAAACCATCACGGAACCTTAAGGCCCTCCACCTATTGCAATGAGAATATATGATTTTAACTGCAAAGACCACTCCACTCTCCTAGGTGCAATAATCCTGAATTCATGAGACACAAAAACTTCTTTCTGCAATATATTTATGGAGCCTTAAGAAATTAGACAAGGCATGAAATGGCATAGGTTTTACAGCACCAGTACAGAAATAGGTTCAGCATCTGAATATTTCTACATCATTCTATCCGACAGATATGCATGGTCAGAGGGTGATGTTGATGATTATATGTATTCAATTTCAGCTTAGGAAATTTAGATTTGGGCTTATCATTTTTAATCCTAGCTGGTATTCTCAGGAATGCATGACTATTTCCCCTCTCTTGTTTAGGTGCATCCCATCAAAATCAGTTAGTCATTACTTAATAGTCAATATTAATATTGATGTATAGATGCCTACTCTAGTACTCAGTTTTTGGCCAGTTTCTCATTTATCTTGGATTCTGTATCCATCTATAAATTTCATGATAAATGTTGCAAATGATATTTGACCAAAAATCTTTTGGCATTCTAGACGATGGATGAGAGTAAAAAGAGTCAGCTATTTTACCCTCCACTCCCCCCAAGTTTATTTACTGATCATTGGCAATATTCAATATTATTGTTTCTCAACATTTTCTTAAAACTTGTATCTGAGCAACTTCTACAGTGGTTATCTAAAGTAGATTTACAGTTGTTCATATGAAAATGATACATTAATTAACACAAAAATAAACTTTCTTGCATACTCACAACTATAAACCTACTTTTGCCTACCCATGTATTTAATTCATGATAAAAGATATACAAAAACACCATCAAACATTATCATTTGAATATATTAAACATGAGGCCAACTCAGATTACCTATCCTGGCATTGTAATTATCTTCTGAGATAGCAATTGGTCGACATTGTCAAGGCCCACCTTAAAAAATCCTCAGAATTCCCACCACAAAGATTTATGTTATTGTAGTCTCTGAATTGGGGTTTTCTTAAATGACCTGTTGTCTCGGATCTAATTTCCAAAGTATACAATAAAGCCATTGACCAAAACCCAAACATTAACCTAGGAGTGAGTGCTTGTTTTTTTTTTCTCCAATACCAGATGTACTTCCTCATTTTCGATCATTGTGCAGACTTCTTTTCCTTCATCAGCGAAAGTTATACTTTCTTCCAGACAAAAAGCAGCAGACTTGTAAAAGGTATTAAATTCTTTATTTTGAGACTTTTGTCAGTCAACCGGGCAGCTTGCTGCTTCATTTCAGCATGGGGAGTATTTAGGATTAATACTATTCATCAATATTAACCAGCCATTTTTCTGGGGATTCTACTGCCTGTCCCAAAACAGAGTTGCGACCTGCCAAAGGTTATGGTAAATGGTGGCAAATTTCTGCAATCCATTTCCATATTATTAGTGGGTTTTGCTGAAATAGCTTATCCTTATTGCAATGTCTCTCTAATAAACCTATGACAGAAAAGATATTTTGGTTCTCAGCCTATGCAATGTCTCTCAGGAGTGATGTTTCATCAAAGCCCATTAGCAGGTTGTCATATGTCCCTCAAAGGAGCTATATCTATCCACTGCATCAGTAACTCATGAGCCCAAAATTTCAATAATCACTGCTATGGGAGAGTGTTAAATTTCTACAGTAGACTCCATTCTCTATTTGTCTGCAAAGCAGTTACTTGCAAAATCATCTGTGCCATACTTAGTGATGCTACTTGAATCAACCCACAGCATGTCTGCATATTTCCTGGACCACATTTCAATGTGTGATCTTATGTATCAGGGATAACAGGAGATTCAAGGGAAGCAAATATCAAAAATTTTATGGGTCTAGCTAAACTCAACTTGCTTGATAATAAATCATGCAATTTTATTATGAGCAGGATGAAATGTCCATATGGTCCCAGACCAGGTTATTCAAAGATTTAACTGGTGGGGTTGAGCTCCATCTTTTTAGCCTCATCTGGTGATATGCATTGTCAGAATCCTTAAATATTTTATGACATTGTCTGAGAGAGAAACTATCATGATATCAATCAATGTAATGATTGATCAAATCATTTGCCATTGATCAAATCTCTATATCCTCTCACTAGGTTGTGACATATTCCTGAAGTAACCTAATAGGAGGATGATAAATGCTAGCTTCCTTCAAAGATTGGCATAGAAAGAAAGGCTTGATCAAGTTTCTCAAAACATACCAGTAGACTTCCTGAAAACCAAAACTGTAAATGACACACGGAGGCTACTTTATTCCAATCAAAAGGCTATTTAAAATTATTTTTAAAAACATAATAAAGGGAGCAGAGATCTTTAACAAATAAAAAAGGAATACCATAACATAAAGCAATGCAAGTGAAAATATTAGATTACTTACTCCTTTGATCCATTCATAATTATGTTCTCTGAGTTATATGTGACTACTCTAATTGTCAACCCAAATTCTCACTGTTTTTCACTTTCTCTTCAAATGCTTTTGATTAATTTCATATCTATCCCTAAAAATGTAAATTACTCATATTTATTTGTTCATTTTTTCACATACATTATTCTTTACTTTTATTACTAAAAATCCCATTCTTATTTTTAAATCATCAATTTTATTATTTACTGAAGTATAATATAAATAGTTCTTTAAATACATATGCTTATACAACAAATAACTTATACCCTTATGTTATATCTACAATCTTAAAATTACACTATAAAAAGAAGTGTTCAAAAGATAAATATAAAATTAATCGGCAATGCTTTTTGTAATTTTTTAAAAATATATTTTATTGATTTTTTACAGAGAGGAAGGAAGAGGGATAGAGAGATAGAAACATCGATTAGCTGCCTCTTGCACACCTCCTATTGGGGATGTGCCCGCAACCAAGGTACATGCCCACTACCTTTCAGTCCGCAGGCTGATGCTCTGTCCACTGAGCCAAACTGGTCAGGGCCTTTTGGTAACTTTTTTTAACTCTTACTCCAGCCTAGAAACATGTGAGATGTGTTGTAGAGCTAGGTAATAAATTTGGAGCTAAAATTACAATATTCTTTACTACTTTGAAAAGATATTATGTACAATGAAATAGAAATATGAATAAATATATGAATGTTTGCATTAAAAACAATAGCATAATTGTAAATCAAATGGGAAATAATCATACATTTCCTGCCGAAGAAACTGGTTATGAACACATCATAGTCACACAGAGCCCCAAAGAAGGAAAGAAGGAATGAACGAAGGACCAAATGAAAAAGGAAAGAAAGAAAGGCCCCCATGGGATAACTTCCTTCATCACCCAATTCAGAAACCATAGGATTAACCGATATTAAAAAACACCCTCTTGCCAAAATCGGTTTGGCTCAGTGGATAGAGCCTCGGCCTGCGAACTGAGAGGTCCCAAGTTCAATTCTGGTCAAGGGCATATACCTTGGTTGCAGGCACATCCCCAGTAGGGGGCGTGCAGGAGGCAGCTAATTGATGTCTCTCTCTCTCATCGATGTTTCTAATTTTTTATCCCTCTCTCTTCCTCTCTGTAAAAAATCAATAAAATATATTTAAAAAAAAAAACACCCTCTCTGTTATTGACTAAATGTTTATACACTTCCAAAATTTTCATGTTGAAGCTTTAGCTCCCAGTGTAATGGTATAAATGGGATCATGTCATAACTGTAGGCACCTTATGAGAAAAGCACTTAGAAGAGACTAGAGTTCTCTTTCTCCTTTCACCCACGAAGAAAAGATCGTGAAAGTAACAAGAGAGATAGCAGATACCTGCAAACCAAGAAGAGAGGCCTGTAAATCAAACCTGCCTTGCTATCACATTGATCTTGGATTTTCCAGCCTCAAGAACTAAATTTCTATGGTGCAAGCTTCCTAGTCTATAGTGTATTGTTATGGTCATTCCAGTTGACTAAGACACTCCCAGAGATGCCTATGATCTGAGTTGCAACATCGCAGGCTAAGGGTTTCTTTAATCTCTTTTAATATGAGGCTGCTTCCCCCAGTATGAAAGTAAATGGGATGGAAGATGAGGTGATGATGATAATACATAGTGGCTTCTCTCTAGGATATTCATTATATATAATCTTATAATGAATAACAGAATGTGTTAAGTTTCTGGAACATCGTGGACACTCCCTTTGTCTCCCATGTAACTTTCTCTTGGAAAATGCTAAGCCAATCCTCCCATAATTTTTATTTTTATTTCTAAAACAAATTATGCCTCTCCTCATTTCCTTGATATAGCGATACAACTACCTACATACTCAGCTAATCGATACAATAAATATGTTCATTTCAGGTCAGCATAGAAAAGAAGTTTACAGAGATACTCATTTTAAAAATCTGGTTTGCATCTTATAGCAGATCAAGTAAAATATTTCCCTGATATCCTTAGACATATTAATATGAATCAGTCAAATTTCCCTGATATCCTTAGACATGTTAATATGAATCAGTCAAATTGGTAGAAGTGAGAGGTCAACTAGAAAAGTAAGGTATAAAAGAAACTGAGGAATGAAAATCTGAGACAGTGACCAGTGTTTCCTTTGTTCGCTCCTTTCTTCAGTGTGAATGTTCCTGCCCCAGTTGAGACAGAATGGCTTAGATGACTCTGGTGACTTCTATGCATTACAAGCCCTCCAAATGGCATTGCAAACAGAAAGGCATTTTTAAATCTCTGCTCTTGCATTTCTCCTGAGCTTTATTATATGCTTTATTTCCAATATCTCCAATGTGTTATATTTTATTACTAAGAATTACTTCATTTTACTATTATTACATTGCGTTATTTTTTTCACCTCCTCCAAATATTGTAATATCTGGGCACATCTTATTGTTTGGAAAGATTTTTGTCATCATGCAAGCAACGAATTGCCTCCCTAGCACTATCACCAGCCTTGTTCCATGAAGGCGTATTTTTATTTTCATTTTTTTATTCCTCTAAGGGGGACAATATTCATTGAGAAAATAAAATGAAAATCCCATTTGGGTCATAGCTTCAGACATAAAGAGATGTGAAGAGACAGCACATAAGACCAACAACAGGAAGTCCTTGTGCGTATCTTTTCATCTTTTAGCCTGTCAAAGCCATGGACGTTTGTGCGGCACACAATGTCTATATTTAAAGTTCTGGCTGCCACGCAGAGTTGCCGTGTCTGTTAAATAGATAATTACGACCACTTTACAATTCAAATCTGTGTTCAGTTACCTCGTGAAATCCAAATGAATGCTAATCTGACCTTGTGTCTCTAAAAGGCACTGTACTTTTGGACACCTTTTACAAAGCTCTATGACTGAGGGTGACATACTTTCACGTCTTCAAAACAATTTGCACATAAAACAAGCACTTCAAACTGCCACTCTGATCGCACTGAGGAATTTCAACAAGCGTAACATTTCCCTCTCAAGCACTTAACGTTCCCACACGCTTCAGAGAGGGTCGCTTCCTCTGCATTAAACTCGGGCATGTGAGTTGGTGAGAATCTATCCAGAGAACAGATGGCACACTCAAATTGGGTCATTCGAGAGCGGTTAATGAAGGTGGTGTTCTCGAGGGTGAAATGGGAACGCTAGCAGGGTTCAGTGCAGTTCCCTGGGCTGGCAAGTGATGGAGCCTTACAACCTGTAGGTCTAAATGGACAAGGAGAGGGAGCAGTGATCAGATCCAGGACAGCGGGAGTGTGTGGAGGTTAAACAGGGCTGGAGCCTTCAGTGAAGACATACACTCAATTCCCCGTGACCCGGCGAGAGGAAGTAAAATAATACATCCTCTCGCTTCTGACTGCGCTTTAATTGATGGCCTCATCGAGTCACACCCCCTAGGAAACCACAGGGCTGAAGTGCACTTGTGTTCTGTAGATGCCTACCTTCTGGGGTGCATGGAAGAATTAAGAAGGATAAAGGCCGAGACCAGTTTGGCTCAGTGGATAGAGCATCAGCTTGAGGACTGAAAGGTCCCAGGTTCGATTCGAGTTGGGGGCATGTACCTTACTTGCGGGCACATCTCCACAGAGGGGTGTGCAGGAGGCAGCTGATCGATGTCTCTCTCTCATCCATGTTTCTGACTTTCTATCTCTCTCCTTCCTCTCTGTAAAAAATCAATAAAATATATTTTTTAAAAAAAGAAGAAGAAGGATAAAGAATACAACTGGATGAGGAAAAGTAAAATACAAAGGACAATATATAGTCAATTTGTAAAGCAATTGCAGGTAACACATTACAAATCAATTTCTTATAGCATCATAATCCCAACATTTTTTTTTAAAAAAAGAGTTAACTTCAACATTACCCTGGATCATTTATGCAAGGGACAATTTCTATACTATTTTAAAATGTAATTTACAAATATTGCCTCATCTGCTATACATAAAAATGGAAAGGTAGAAGGTATTTTTAGCACTCAGTGACTGGGAGAATTTCAACATATTGCTCTAGGCCACAGAACCGAGAAAGAAATAAAAAAATCAATGCAGGATATAATAAAAAATATTGTGATATGTTTACTAGTGATGGATGATTACTAGAATTAGTGGGGTGATGGCACTATAAGGTATAAAAATATCAAATCACTATGTTGTACACCTGAAACTAACATAACCCATACAATATTGTATATCAACTATACTTCAATAAAAAAATAATTTGAGCAAAAAATAATGAAAGGGCGAATGCTATAAAATAAATGTTAGTCATATTGCTCTGACTATATGCCTGACATTGCCTTAAGCACGTTAAATGTATGAACTCATTCAATCCAGGCAACATCAATGAATTGAACATTAGTATGATTACCCACATTTCACAGATTAGTACACTCAATCAGAGAGCAAGCACCCTGTGCAAGGTCATACCTCGAGGGTCATAATTCATTCGTAAGCCACTTGGTGTCAAAGTCTGCGCATTGAGATAAAAATTTTCTTCAGGATTATGATTGTTAAGTGATTTCAGCAAGAAGTAAACATCACAGAAACAAATATTATGTTTGGATTCGAATGTGGGCCGTAAAATAAATTGAAAATAGATATATGTCAGTATGATGTGAATGGAATCTTTCCAAATTGAATGTACATTAAATTTTATATATCCTATCAAGGGATCATTTAGAGATAATGTCAATAAAACGGTGTTTTGTCACAAGATAATAATCTCTGCTGTTACATAACCATGGATGTGAAGTCAAGTTGTTTATTTCCAAGGCAGGGAAATCAATCTCAGAATTCTGTATTCTAACAGTGGTTTGGGTTCTATTATACAAAATGATGCCTGTTGATTTAATAATTTTGCCTGATGGATGTTTGAGAAGGGAAATGACAGATGTTCCCCGCACCATTGTGAACTAGAGGCATTCTGTCGGGTTAGAATATAGCTGCTGTACGCTTTGCCTACACAGACATTGTCACCCATGAAAGTGATGAGGTTGTACCCCTGTTGTAATCTGCACCTTATGAATGAGATGATTGATGACCTGCTAAGGATGCTGTGGTTTTTCAACTCGAAGCAGGGAATAGTGGTCAACTGTGTAGCCACAGGTCTGGGAGAGCAGGATATATACGGTATTTAAAATCTGAGTGACAGCAAAACCGCTACAGAAAAGCCTATTGCATTTGGTAATCATTCCTATTCAACCTCCATTTGAACTCCTGATGGAATCGGTAATTGTTTACATGGGTCCCAAATAGGGAAACCTTTCAAAGTTTCACTTAACCTAGAGTGTACCCCGAAACAACTAACTCCTAGAAAGACATAATAATGCATATCTGTGAGAATATGTAGCACATTGTATTTTAATACTTGTAATTATTTTCCCAGTGTGTTCTGTATGTTTATTCATTATGCACTTCATGTTGCAGCTACTTGGAGACTTAGATATTGATATACTGATTAGCTGAGGAAATTGAGGAATGGAAAGGAAGAGTGAAAAGAGAAAATCAAAGAGTCAGGTATTCTGATTCCTGCTTATATACTTTTATCCGACTAGACCATGGAATCTTTCTTCTTTGAAAAACTATCTGCTTTTAATGATATATGGCTTGCCATAGTTTAATCTTTTTTAAACAACTTTCATTATATTCAGAAAGTGTGATTTCAAATGCATTTCAAAGCTAAGTTACAAAGCCAATTTCACTGCAGATTATTTTCAAATACATGGATATTAATGTTTTAGTAAAACTAAATATATTTTGATTAGGTAGTTAAAATTAATAATCAAGCTATAAAACTTGTGTTTATAAAATTTTAATATATATTTTTTTAAATCATGATGCTTGAAAACAGCATCCTCAGATTTGAAGTTAATAGCATCGAACTTTAAGCAGTACCCCATAAGTGGCTTGCCTCTTCCCACCCATCTTCTAACTGACTGAGGATTAAACAAGAGAACTGATGGATGGGAACCAAATATTCTCCGATGGGCCTGATGCTGTAGAATAGGCTTTATATATTCAAGAGTTGTCTTCCTGATACTAAACCTCAGCTTTACACAAAAGCACTCACACAATTACAGCAATACAAAAAAGGAAGGGAGCATTCCAGGTGGGAATTAGCTCCTGTAAGGCTTAAGTGATGGATGAGGAGAGCTGGTACAGAGGATTCATTCCCAGAGAAAAGAAAGGAAAGAACTGCAAATGACTTGGTTTCTCCTTTCAGACTCAAAGTATAATTCACTTCACCTCTCCTCAGGCCAAGTAAGTAAGAAGGGCATAAAGACAGGATTATTATGCTATTAAAGTTTCCTTTCCAGGAAAAAAAAAAAAGTCATCTTCCATTATTCATCACGATTCCAGCCATCTATACTCTTAATATTCTCTCTGCCAGCGAGAAGTTGCTCATAATTCTTCAACCTCAGCGTAGGAAATGTGATTTGCAGCATAACAATTCATTCCAAACCCCAGTAGCTTAAATCAACAATGATTTACTTTTCTCACCATTCTCCATGTTGACTGAGCTGATCTCTCCCCGTGGATTAGGTGTGATCAGTAAAGCCACACAGGATTACCTAGAAGGCTTAAGGAGGTCTCGTTCATTCTCTGGAGCTTTGGTTCTCTGGTTGTTTATGGTTACTTTACTCGTATTCTCCACCACCGGATCTCACTCTACGAACATGATGATTCTACCTCCCGAGTCTTTGCGAATGGTGTCTCCTGGTCTCCAGGAATAAAGGCCTGGGCATCGTTATGACATGGCAACTAGATTGCAAGAGAACAAATGGAGACATTTACAGGTCTTTAAAGGGCTGAACCCAGAACTACTTGCAAAATATCACTTTGGCCAGAATTTATGGTAGAAGCAAGTCATAAGTACAAAAGGAGAGTAAATAGATTCCACCTCTTGAAAGAAAGACACACAAACAGAGATAGGAGGAATTGTTGGCAGACGAACTTGAAGGTAAGTTTCTGCAAATCCCAAAGGAATTTTCCCCATGATTCCATTTTATGCCCAACCTTTTTCCCCATCCCAATCAGAAGACACCCAACCTCACAACAAAGCACATTGCCCCTGTTCTTTCTGTGTCCAGGATTTCGCTCCCTGACTCCAATATTCTACATTAATTCCATCTGAGCTGAAAAGCCAGAGGTGACCAGGTTGTTGTATGTAAGGGACCATTCTTTGGAAGGAGATCTTTAGACCCTATTCCCCTTCTAATGGATATGGTATTCCATCCTGTTTTGACAGATTATTCAACTTCGCCCAAAACTAACTTACTACTCTCAATAGATTATTTTAGAGAAAAACTTTTTATTTAAGTCTATTGTATGGTCTTTTAATGTAATATTTACAAAAGAATGAGTTTTGTGTTTTCAGGAACAGAATATTTGGAGCTAGTTTGAAACTTTACAATTTTAATATTTTAGTCTTTATAATCACTATTACCTTTTCAAATATATATGTTTATTCTGAATTATTTCATGAATGGATTCAAATTGGCGGTCATTAAGTAAACATAATTCTGGTGCTTACAACTTAAGTGAAGCTAACTTGAAAGCAATGCCAGCATGTGACACCCAGAATGACAGGCTTCAGGGAAAGGTTGACATCCATATTGAGTGCATATGACAGATATTAATTTTTAATCTGTCCCCATAACTCTGAGGCCCACAATTACTATTTTTTAAGAAAATTAAGAGAGAACTGGCACACACAAAAAGCAGAGTCCCTGAAGGCGAAAGAATAAAAAACAGTGACAACTACAAACAAATATTGAAGTCTCCTACAGTGACATTTTCCTGAATATAGAATTAATAACGGGCTGTGTGGCAAATCTGATACACAGCTTGACAGTAATATGGTTCTTGTGACTTCCAATAAAGTCACAAATCCAGCACATTCTAATGGAGAGGAAATGCTGAAGTGAACAGTTTTGAGTTGTGCTGCCTGGTCCTCTGATACCTGTCCCAGATTCTTAGTGCTAAATCATTTCTTATCTATCTTTAAGGATTTCAAATGGCTGCCTCTAATCTCGAAGTAGGAACTTCATATCAGTTTTCTCATTATCGACACTATCAGTGACCTGCACACAGCAAAAATTCAGAGGAGAGTGTTCTCCCTTCTATCACGGTCTTCATTAGCTTCCTGCGGCTGCCATAGGGAAGTACCACAAAGAGGTACAATACTTAAAACAACAGACATTTATTGTCGTACAGATCTGGAGACTAGAAGTCTGAAATTAAGGTGTGGCAGGTCTGGCCCTCCTGATTGCTGTAAGGGAGATCCTTTTCCCGGACAACCTCCTTGCTTAACTGGTAGTCTCCGTTGTCCCTTTGCTTGTAGATGGCATTCTCTTTTCTTCACATTCTCTTCCCTATATGCATGTCTATCTCATGTCTAAATTGTCCCTTTATATCTCGGTTCTCAACCTGTGGGTTGCGACCCCTTTGGGGGTCGAACAACCCTTTCACAGGGGTCACCTAAGACCATCGAAAAATGCAGATATTTACATCACGATGCATAACAGTAGCAAAATTTCATGGTTGGGGGTCACCACCACATGAGGAACTGTATGCAAGGGTTGCGGCCTTAGGAAGGTTGAGAACCACTGCTTTATATAGATACTAGTGGACCAGTGCATGAAATTCATGCACTGGGGGAGGTGGGGTGTCCCTCAGCCCAGACTATACCCTCTCCAATATGGGACCCCTCAGAGGATCAGGCCTAAATTGGCAGTCAGACATCTCTCTCACAATCCAGGACTGCTGGCTCCAAACTGCTCACCTGCCTGCCTGCTTGATTACCTCTAACCACTTTGCATACCGGCCTGCTTGCCCACAACTGCCCCTTCCTGCCAACCTGATCACCCCCAACTGCTTTCCCCTCCTGGCCTGATCGATCACTCCTAACCACCTCCACCTCTGCCCCACCACCATGGCTTTGTCTAGAAGGATATCCAGAAGATCTCTTGGAAGTTCTCCCAGTCTAATTAGCATATTATGTTTTTATTAGCATAGATAGCCAGTTGTATTGGCCCACCCTAAGGATCTCATCTTAACTTAATCATCTACAAAATAAGTCATATTTACAGGTACTGGGGGGGGCGGGGCGGGGTTTAGGACTGCAACATCTTTGGCATGGACACAATTCAACTCATAACCATGATGAGTTTTGAGAAAGTCCAAACTCAGGCATAGCATGGGTGGGCTATTAATATCTGCTATCTGCTTTTTTCCCTCAGGTTTATCTTTAGCATACTCTACACTTCTATATACACATAAAATTATTTCCCTGGTTATACATCATACCCTTTTGTGTTAATATGACCTCTTGTTTTACAAGTGTTGTTTATAGGCCAATTTAAACAAAAAAAGCTTCTCTTGTGCCTCCCTAAATGTGATCCCTCCAGGTAGATACGTTGAATTAATTTTTAAACTATGAATTTCAACAAGATATTCACCCTGGTAGACTCTCCACTTGCCTGGAAATTCACCCCATTTTTCTTACCAGCACCTACCTGTTCACATTGTATTTTGTATGTTTGTTTTAGGTGAACTCATTCTATAAATGTCCTTGAATCTCTGATCCATAATCAGTAACAATTTTAATCAAGAATTATAGAAATTATTCTGACCTAACTTGTAAGATGTAAGACTTGCCACATATTTCATTATACAGAGCAAGAGTTGGCAAACGATGATACATGGACGATGATACATGAACTAAAATTTATACATATTTAAATTGTTGAAAATTTAAGAAAATTCTCAACAATCTATAGAACAGCATGGATGGACCTGGACAGCATTATGCTAAGTGAAATAAGTCAGTCAGAGAACAATAAATATCATATGATCTCACTCATTTGCGGAATATAGTAAACAATGTAAACTGATGAATAAAAATAAATCCAGAGAGAGAGAAGCATCAATCAGACTGTCAAATCTCAGAGGAAAGGTAGGGGAGGGTGGTGATAAGGGGGAGAGATCAACCAAAGAAATTGTATGCATGTATATAAGCATAACTAATGGACACAGACACCAGTGGGGTGAGGGCATGGGGGGGGCAATGGAGGGATAAGGACACATATGTAATATCTTAATCAATAAAAAAAGAACAAAAATATTTCAGACCATGCCCCTAAGTTCATAGCAGCATAATTTACAATAGCTAAGATTTGGAAACAGTCTAAATGCCCATCAGTAGATGAGTGGGTCAGAAAACTGTGGTACATCTACACAATGTAATACTATGCTGCTGTAAAAAAAAAAAAAAAGAGTTCTTTCCATTTGCAACAGCATGAATGGAACTGGAGAGCATTATGCTAAGTGAAGCAAGCCAGTCAGGGAAAGATAAATACCACATGATCTCACTCATCTGTGGAACATAAAGAACATTATAAACTGATGAACAAAAATAGATACAGACAGTCCTCTGGTTACATTGAACTTGACATATGTCATTTTGTGGTTACATTGCCATCTCCCATTTATTTATTTTAAAAAATTCTGTCATCTTGATGTACATACATACGTGCTTTATGTTTTTTATTACTTATTTACCACAAGTAAAAGTCAGGAATTGTTACCTTTCTTTTATTTATTTATTTTTACTATTTCACTTCATCATTGCTGTGTATGTGCTCCATGTGAGTGATGTAGGTGCTTATGTAGGTAGGTTCTGACTTTAGGTGAAAATCGTGTGATGGCATGTCATAGGAACAGATCTCTAATGTAAACCAAGGACTTACTGTATAGAGGCAAAGAAGCATGGAACAGAGTGTCAAACTACAGCAGGAAGGCAGGGGAGGGTTGGCAGTGGGTATAGGAGATCAGCTAACGGACTTGTATTCATGCATAGAAGCATAATCAGTGGATGCAAAACACTGTGGGATGGGGGTATGGACATGTGCCAGGTTGCTAGGAGAGGATGGGGAGATGTCAATAAGGAAAAAAAGGAGACAGTACTACTATTTGTAATAGTTTAAAAAAAATTTAAAAAGTTCATATCAAGTAAAATTTATATTAAACTATAATTGTAGTGTTCATGAATAAAATTTTATTAGAACACAGTTACACTCATTCATTTCTGCTACAAATGAATAGCATGGTTGTTTTCATGCTCTAGCAGATCTGAAATGTCACAATAAACATGCTCACAAAACCTCAACTTTTTACAATCTCTCCCTTTACAAAAATTGTGTGTTGACCCCTCAATAAAGTAATAAGATAAACTAAAAGAAAGGAAGAATAAGAGAGAAAGAAGAACAAGTGTGAGACCCAGAGACAGAGGGCGGGAGGTAAATAAAGAACATATGGACTGAAGAGTATAGAGACAATATGCTATATAATAAAGAGCTAATATGCAAATGGTCATGGCTTGACAAGGGACCTGACTGCACCCCCTGCCCCAGTGCTAGGCCAGGGCACCTGAGGCTACACCCGCCCCCACCCCCCGCCCGTGTGGCTTAATGGTGGATCTGAAGCAGTGATCCCCACCTGGCGGGGCTTGATGGGGGCAGGGTCAGCCAGGTCTGGGTCTCCCATGATTTTAAGGCACAGATGGTGTGCAGGGACCTGACTCTGAGTCATGTGGTGCACTCCAGACTCTGACAGGAGGAAGATTTTCAATACATTTTACTAATTTCCTTTCATCTCTGACACATCTACTATAGAGAAAGGGCAAGTAGCAACATTAAAATATTTCCTGTAATTAATTCCCTTTGAATATGCACGAATTTCTTGCACCAGGCCACTAGTGTTATAATAATGTCCAATTCACATTGTCCCGAGGGTACAGCAACATTCGTCATCTTGCATTCCAGGAAACATGCCAAGTGAATTATAAAAATCAAATTGGTTGATTACAATAAAAAGTACCCCTACAGCCGAAACCGGTTTGGCTCAGTGGATAGAGCATCAGCCTGGGGACTGAAAGGTCCCAGGTTCGATTCCGGTCAAGGGCATGTACATTGGTTGCGGGTACATTCCCAGTAGGGGACGTGCAGGAGGCAGCTGATCGATGTCTTTCTCTCATCGATGTTTCTGGCTTTCTATCCCTTTCCCTTCCTCTCTGTGAAAAATCAATAAAAATACATTTTTTAAAAAAAGTGCCCCTACAAATGCACTTGTCTTTGTCCTCAGTTGACTGTAAGCTCCTCAAGGATAGGGGCTAACTCATTTAACATATTATCTCAAGCACATCATTTAAGTCACTAAATAATATACTTGTTGAATATACAAATACAGAAACAAAAAATGTGTTAGTTAAATTGAACTGTGGAAGTGGGGTGAGGGTCTGGGAGCTAAAGCGAACGAGGCCCCCTCCTTCCTGCAGCACCACTCTCTCTCTACGCTGTGCCAGGAAGTGTGCCAGAAGATCACTCCTATGGCTATGTCCAGGAAAGCCTCAACAAACAAGCAAGCGAGCAAACAATGCAGGCGGGTGTTATCACTGCTGACACATGGCAGTGCATTCCTGGCAAACCCCTTGGCACCCCGGGGGTCCTGGTGACAGTCTGGTTCTTGCTGTGCCTTTACATACACTCTGCCTGAATGCTGTTTTCCACATGCAACTGAAGCCATTACTCATCTGCCTTCCTACAGGAGGCTGTCCGCGACTCTGCAGACATAAATATTCTGAAAAAGAGAACATGCAGTAGTGTTATCATCGCTTCAAGTTTGTTCATTTTGAACAGGAGGTTGCTAGTCCTGGAAGTTCCTTTTTTTTTTTGAGAAAGAACCACATGCTAACCAAGAGTCGAGTTGTCTCCATTGGCAACAAGAGCGTTAGATGCTTGGAGAGCTTCCCAAAGCCATCCAACGAACATGGGATTCTGTGGGGTTCCTAAAGGTTCTCTCCCACTCAGTCATGAAGTATGAGGCTGCCACCATTAAATTCTGCACAGGAATGCCACGCTGGTCGAAGTAGCTTGAGGTTGGCGTAAACAAAACAGGCATTGCCTGTAGCACAAGATGATTACACCCCAGTCCCCATATAACTAAAATCAAGGTCGAGACCCACGGAGATTGATGGCACTATATTGCGCTATTATCGAACTCTCCCACAGCTTTACATAAACATTTTGGTGTTTGGGCTTTAAAACCGAAAAGATGCTCCTTTAAAACCTGGATTACACTTTAACTATGTAAATTTGGAAAAGTTGTAAGACTTTACTTAGCCTCAATGCCCTAATGAATGAGCAAACGATACGAAAGTCATAGAATTGATTAGAAATGCAGATTAAAACAGGTAGCACCGTTCTTAGCACACAGTAATTAAATTTTGACATATACAAGAATACAGAAAGTCAGAGCCTTTCAAATTGCCCATCACAAATGTTCCTAAGAATATGAGTATTACATTGGATTGTTTTAATAAAAATGTGACTTCAGAAGCCACGATGAGATTAGCATGGTTTTATATGTGTGTGGCTTATTTTGTTCTGCTAGATAACAGCATTCAAAAGGAGGAATTTAATAAGCAAGTGTGATGTTGAAAAATAAGAAACAGAGAGACTATACAGTGCCATGAGAAATAGTTTGAGAAATTCAAAAATATATAGGTTATTAAAGAGAAGTGGGTCGTGGGAGGTCATTTCAAATAATATCAAACAATGTCTCTGCATGGCCCGGGGTGGTAGGACAAATAGAGGCTTAATAAGACATATACATACTGTTTTCATTTTAATTTTTTAACTAAGTCAGTAAAATTGTCTCTGTAATGAGTAAATGAAAATGCAAATATTAATGTCTAAAGACAAATTCAGAACACTCGTTGTTCAAAGGCAATGCAGTGAGGCCAATGGCTGTGCTTTTCTTCTTATATTAAAAGTCAGGGTTAAAGTTCGTGTGGCACCACATCAATTTCTCAGCACTCTTTTCAGAGCCATTTACTTTCTTGCTCTGTTCCTGTGCTCTTTTCTCCCCGTGTACTCGCTGTCGCTCCTGCTTCATCTCACCTGCTTTCTTTCAACATTTCAAACTGCTATGACAAGAGTTAAAGATCATGGAAGCCATCAAATCTGACTGGAACACTTAGCTGGTGTCATATTCTTTGAAGGTTCCCTTAAGTAAAAAGTCCTCTAAGCCCTCAGTGAAGAAGTCATTGAAAGATAGCCTTCCTGAAACCCAGAAAAGCAAAGTACAGTTGATGTTTTTTTTCTTTTTATGAAACAGCTGATTATTAAAGTTTAAGTCCAGAAAAATGTCCCACTCATTAGAGAATCTTACAATATACAGAGTGTTTGAAAACGGGCTTGTCCTAACAAGAGAAAGTAATATCTTTTAAGTGTTAGCAAGTTATTTTTCTATTTATGGCCCATTGTCATGGCGTTATACCTTAAAACAACAACAAAATCGTATTAAACATAAGGAAAGGTAGCCTCATCTGAAATGCTACCTATTTTCATTGATTCACTAGTGTCTGTTACATTGTAAACTTGAATTTTATGTTAAAAATGTAGTCTAATTGAAAAGTCAGCCTGGCCAGTGTGGGTCAGTGGTTGAGGAGATCATGGTTCAATTCCCAATCAGGGCACATTCCTGAGTTGCTGCTTGATCCCCAGTTGGGGGCATGCAGGAGGCAGCCAATAGATAGATTTAAACATAATACAGATCCAAAGTATTGAAATATATTCCTTTAGGTTTGTTTATATATTTGTCATTCAAATATATCTCTGCCTGAATAATTATAGTTTACTAGTTTACCAAATACTAATTTACCAAAGATGATACTCTCTACTGCATATATAACTACTGTTTGTATTTGGATTTCCATAATTCAGCTAATGGATCCCATCATTCTCCAATATGTAAGCTCAGTATCCAAGCTATCTTTTAATATCCCCAGTTATTCTTCTGCATCAAATCAATAACCTGATATTTACTGAGTGCCAAGCACCATGAAGGAGAAACCAATAAGACAAATAAGGCCCTAACCAGTTTTGCTTAGTGGATAGAGCATCGGCCTGTGGACTGAAGGGTCCCAGGTTCAATTCTGATCAAGGGCATGTACCTTGGTTTCAGGCACATCTGGGGAATGTGCAAGAGGCAGCTGATCAATGTTTCTTTCTCATCGATGTTGTTAACTCTCTATTCCTCTCCCTCCCTCTCTATAAAAAATCAATAAAATATATTTTTAAAAAAGACAAATAAGGACATAGAGTTTTCAGCTCCAGTACGGAAGATAAGTGCTTAGACAATAAAAGTGTGATGCAGTTTTTGGCTCAGAGCTTCTGAAACCCTTGGGATTTCCTAAATTATGAGGGGAAAAAAGGTGTCTTTTGTTATGATAACATAGTGACTTTTGAAAAGCACCTAAGGGCTGGGGTTAGTTGCCAGAGGAAACAACCATGTAGTACTAAAAAGACTAGAGCAGCAGTTCTCAACTTGGGGGTCGGACAACACTTTCACAGGGGTCGCCTGAGACCATTGGAAAACACAGATATGATTCATAACAGTTGCAAAATTACAGTTATAAA
Source organism: Lasiurus borealis (assembly GCA_004026805.1). NCBI lineage: Eukaryota > Metazoa > Chordata > Mammalia > Chiroptera > Vespertilionidae > Lasiurus > Lasiurus borealis. The sequence continues at coordinate 137,997 of PVJN01000743.1, forward strand.
ATAGCAACAAAAATAATTTTATGGTTAAGGGTCACCACAACATGAGGAACTGTATTAAAAGGTCTCGGCATTAGAAAGGTTGAGAACCACTGGACTAGAGGGTTGGAACTTTTAGTTCACACCCCTCTCACATCTAAGGAGAATAGAGGAGTTGGAGGTTGAATCAATGGCCAATGGCTACTGATTTAATCAATCGTGACTATATGATGAAGTCTCAATGAAAACCAAAGACGGCAGGGTTCTGAGAGCTTCAAGCTGATGAACACGTGAAAATTTGGGGAGAGTAACATACCTGGAGAGGGCATAGATGCTTCACGCCCTTCCCACCTACCTCGTCTTATGCATCTCTTCTATCTGGCTGTTCCTGAATTATATCCTTTTATCATAAACCAGTGATCAACTACATGAAATGTTTCTCTGATTCTGTGAGGGACTCTGGCAAGTTAATCACACCCAAAATGGTGAGGACCCCATCTATAGCCAGTGGGTCATAAGTCCACGTTATCATGTGGGCTCCTAACACATCTATGAAGTAGACTGGGGGAGGGGCTCTCGACCTGTGGAACCTCATGCTACACTGTGGGTGGCTATTGTCAGAACTGAGTTAACTGGATTTGAAGACTCAGCCACCCTGCTGATGCCACAGTTGCTTGTTCTCATGGGGAAACCCCCTCCCACATTGGAATCTGCTGCTCAGAATCCCTGATGACCAAGTTAGCCCAAGACACACGGTCATGTCAACAGAAGCACAATTTTCTTTTGGACAAATTCAATCTTTATTCATTAAAAAAAAAAGACAGCAAAATCTCAGCACACTAAAGATACATGGGAACTTCTTCGGTCTGCTAAAGGCATCTGCATAATCTACAGCTCACATCAAATACTGATGAACTCTTTTACGCATTCCCTGTAAAATGGATGGAAAGACAATGACACGTTCCTTCTTACCCTTCTATTTGACTCTCATTCTCTCCGCCACCCTTCTGCACTCCTCCGTGTCATTTCCAATCAACCTCAGGACAGCAAAGAAAGCCCTGGCCCCATTATCTCCTCAGAAAATGCGGATGCGCTTCGAAATTTATCATCTTCGCTAAGAACTGGAGCTGCTGTAAGGGTACATTATGATTAGAGTTGATTTATGTGGTTCTGAGAGTGTTTATGCTTCCAACTTCAAATTATATAGATGGTCACTACATCAATCAGAAGCTAGATGGCAAAACAGTAGTCTGTGAAAGTTGTGAAAGTGACTTAAGTTTTTCTGAAACCACATGACTGAAGGCACGAAGCTTCCAGAAGAACAGAGGAGGTGCAGGCTAAGAATTTTATGATCCTCGTGTTAATCTAAGAACTAGGCACTGAAGTATTGTGTCGCTCTTTCCTTATTTGTTAAGTGATGTGAATATAAGGATTTAATACAATGACAAATTTAGATGATGGTTAAGAAAGCAAATTTTACATTATATAGTGATTTTCTAAAATAAAATATAATACTGGAAAGAAACAGAGCATCCATTATCTTCTGTTAATGGGAAGCAAACTAATACTGATTAAGGGCTGCAATGTGTTATACATTATGCCAGATATTTTACATATGCTGCTTTCTTAAATCAGAAAAACACACACACAAAAACAACCCTAAGAAGTTGTTTTGATTTTTCCCAAATGAGGAAACGGAGGCTTAGAGTAACCAATAATCCATGTTTTGATATTATGTTGCCACTAACATCAATGCTTAAGAATTTAAACTCTTAAGCCAGAGTTTAGTAGTCATCCAGCTTACTTATTAGCTGAGTCCAATGGAGGCTCGGTTCCATCAGAACATGCAAATAATATTATACACTGGATTTAATAAAGGTGTTATAGAAGGAAATGTCACTAATGTGATTATCATAATCCCTACAGCATAATAAGCACTCAAAAATATTCTATTTATCCTTGTTAACATAATAATAAATATTCTTTTAAAAAAGAGAGATTTCAAATGCATAATACAAAGAGGAAAAATGGAAAGTTCTGTCTTATATTTTCGAAAGTGACTGTCAGGCTTCGGTCCCACTGGAAGTGCCATGCTCTCACCATTACTCTATCGCATGAATCGAAGACCCTTTGAATCATCATAATAAAGGGCACTTCACATACATCTGTGAACTCCACTGATGGCTTTCTCGTTGGTTTCATTTTCAAGAAAAGTAATTCCCAAGGGCACATTGAAAACACAATCTTTGGAAAGGTGACACTGAAGGACACCTTAGGAAACAAAAGGGAAAATATTTATCAAAATTCCATGAGTATTAATAAAGGAGAAGTAGTGAGCTCCTATTGAAGAGCAACTTTAAGAAACGTGTCCCTGTTTTTTTTGTGTGTTTTTTTGTTTGTTTGTTTGTTTGTTTTGGACTCCACTGCATAGGTCTTACTTTGGCAGAAATGTCTCCAGAATTCTCCAGGGACTAACCAACTTTACCCAAACCAAACACTGCAAACAAGCATGCATTAACGGAGACGCTTTGTTTATGTTCAACATAAATAAGATGTAAAACTAGCAATATAAGGCCTATCAAGGATACCATTCCAGCTTCCAATCATTTGTATTAATTATTAGCAATTAGTATTTCCCAAGGCTTAGTTGTAATTGGCAAAGTTGTATTCATTAAATACCCAGAAAGGAGAAGAATGAAAACATATTGAAAAGACTATTTTTACCCTGGAAAAATTACATCCCAAGCGTCAAGAGAGATCATATTTTCACGGCTTAGTTAGAAACCCAGGGAAATCCAGAAATTGGATGAAATCTGGATATGCCTTCAAGATTTTGGTCAGGGTGGTTGATGCAGCCATAAGACAAGTTTAAATGAAGATGGTTGCACGGTTTGACATGCATCAGGCCGAGACCTGCCACCAACGGCCAGGCTCATTACCAGTAGAATGTAAGGAGTTCTGGCAGGCCAACTGAATTCATAAAATGGGAAATTAAAAAAATAATAATAATAAAACATTCATCTGTCAGCATATGTCTGATTTGCAAAGTAATTGGCCATTATTTTATAATTAGTGTCACTCACTGAAATAGCGCTCTCACGGTGATTCTGCTTTTAGGCACATTTTCCCAGAGCGTTTCCTTCAACCAGTTTTGCAAGTTATTGCTGAAATGGTCCCATAATGTTAAATCAATCTGCCCATTAGTGATTACCGGAGTCTACCTGCTTCTATTCTACACTCACAGGCACTCAGGCAGTAGACATTTAACTGTGTGGCCGTGATGTTTCCCATCAGTCCAAAGCTTTTGGAAAGAAAGATAGAGATACCTCTCCAATTTGTGTTTCTCTTGTATCCCACCCATGAGAAGCAAATCTCAGTGCCCTCTGTTATGACATCTAATCTCCCTTGGCTCATCCATCCTCAGCACTATTAATTAGCTCAGCTTTTACTATTTCAGTTTCTATCTTTTTAAACTTTACTTGCCCTATTTTTCCTTGTCAACTTTGTACAGAAGTGACCATTTTATTATTAAGTAAAGCGGCTTTTCAAGGGGCGGGTCAGGCTGCTGTGGTTCCATGGGGCTCAAAGACAGGGAGCTGATAGGTAAGGTTTTGCAGGGTGTCCCCTGCCAAAGGCTAAGGGGGGCGGGGGGATAGTCTGAAATCCACTCCAGTTTCACAGGCAAAGCTGAGCACTCTGGCTGAGAGCAGGGGCACACACACACACAAAGAAAAAAAAAGGCCAAGACCGGATTGGCACGGTGGATGGAGCGTTGGCCTGCAGAATAAGGGGTCCGGGGTTCGAGTACCTTGCTTGTGGGCACATCTCCAGTGGGGAGTGTGCAGGAGGCAGCTGGTCGATGTCTCTCTCTCATTGATGTTTCTGTCTTTCTGTCCCTCTCCCTTCCTCTCTGTAAAAAAATCAATAAAATATATTGAGAGAGAAAAAAAAAGGAGGAGAAGAAAAGGAAGAGATCCCTTATTCTTATTCACACAGTCTTGGGAAAGGGAGCTTTTACTACATTGTTGGATGGTGTGTGCAAATGTGAGCTGACATTGAGCAGGTAGCTAGTCAGGTTTGGTGTTCCAATAGAAAGGGTTTAGAATCTCTCTCCCAGTCGAACAGTAAATGAAGGAACACTGACACTACAGAAAGAATGCTTAGAGACAGTGTGCGTATTAAAACAAGCACAGCCATGAGCTGCAAGATAGGAGAGAAAGAAATCTCCCATTGAGGCATCACTCAATTAAGACGCATGCTGACAAACCATATGGGGCTTCAGAGCTCCGAAGAATAATGGCAGCTGCCTACATCTCAATCTCTTCACACATTCCCACAGAACCACACAGACGGAAAGTTGGGGAGCAAATAAAACTAAAGTAACTTGGGGACGGAGAATATTGTACACTTAATTGTATATGTAAGTCAACAAACCATCATCCAAGTCTTGCAGCACCATCTCCAACCACAATACCTAGGCAGTTGGGTAGAGGCTCTGTGGAAAAGAGGGGAGTTACTGGAAGCCTAGAGGTGGCAAAAAAAAAAAAAATTAAAGATAAAAGAATATTCAGAAAAATTAAAATAGGCTTATGAACTGAACTCCATGCCAGTTATCATAGTGAGTCAAGTTAACTATAGATCCATTAAACATTTTTAATTATTTTTAGAAATTCTAGAAGCATTAGAATGATATCAAAAGACTGGGGGACATAGATAAATCTTCATAAATAGAAATGACCGATTGAAAACAGTGAAACAAAAATAGAAGTGATATGAGAAAATGTCAGATCATTTAAAGGTAAAAATGGTGGTTAAAAAAACACATTTCTATACTACTATGTATTCATGTGATACGAAGGAAATGTATGAGAAACAGTAACATTATCATAGCAATGGGCATGCTACTAATTTTATGCTTGAACATGTCTCAATTATTTCATTAATACTCTGAAACTACTTATTCTTACCTTTACTTTACTAATAACAAGTTAATTACTTAATCTAATTACTCATGCTGTCTGGATAGTATCTATCTATATAAAATCCTAATATGCAACTCAACCAAATGGTGAAATGACCAGTCGCTATGATGTGCACTGACCACCAGGGGGCAGATGCTCAATGTAGGATCTGCCCCCAGCCCACAGGCCCTGACCATCGGCAGAAATTCGGGGTGGGGCCAGCAAGCAGGCAGCACCAGGCCAACCAAGGTGGGTGCAAGCAGGAGCCCTCAGATTACCCCACAGTTGCCCCACAGATTGGCCCTGATCACAGGCCAGGCCTAGAGGCCCTACCCATTTCCTGCACGAGTTTCTAGTATATTATGATCTAAAGTGTACTGCAGATTTCGTACTTTCTTGTAAGTGTTTCACGTAATGTTTTGTAAATTCTGATTGGCTGTTGCTTCAGAATGCTTTTTATACCTTGCTTTGATATGCATGATTACAAATGCTTCTGTGTTTTCCATAGAGACTATGATATGTATTGTCAACATCAACATATGGGCACCAGAGAAGGTTGCTTCAAATGCAAAGACGTCTAAACAGACCGTCTTTAGAGATGAAGGAGTAGGGAACGGTTCTTTGAGAAAACAGAGGTTGCGTAATTACTTCAATTGTCACGCCAGACAGGCATTCCTTCTCCCCTAGGTGGCCCAGAAAGAAGCCATTCAGCAGATTTGCTTCAATGATGGGGCCCAGGCTGAAAGCATTCCACAAGAGTTTGTCCACAGGTGTAACATTAAATGAGTCATGGTATTTTTTTTTTTCTGCATTCATTATAACTTCTAGAATCTTTGCTAAATTTTTAAAGTCTCCATAGAAATGTCTTTGAGAGAGAGTTGAGCTCTAAGGCAAGAGTATAGAAATATAGCCCACCAGCCTAATGCTAATTACAGTAACAACAATAATAGTTAATACAATCTGGCAAACACTGTTCTAATTCATTTAATTTGTACAATAACTCTGTGTGATAAATACTATTTCATTCCCATTTTATATATGAGGAGACTGAGGGGGGAAAAGTATAGGAGAATGATAATGCTTAATCACTTATATTTTTGTATTATTAGACAAATCTAATATTAGATAAAAATTCGTAGCTACATACTACCTGTCAGTCACGCAATAAGCAATAGCTGTTTTGGCCGCTATTGATAATGTAACAAGGTTGTTAAAATGCACAATTATTTCAAATAAATATATCCATTCAAAAGTTTTATTAGTAATTACATAATATTATATGTTCATACACAATTGGTTTTATAACTCACACCAGAGAATACATGATAATCTATAGGATATCACTATAGTTGATTCTTTAAGTACCTTTATAATTGATATCTATGGATCAAGTCATTAATTATAACACTCAACAATAATGTATTACTACACTAGAAGCCCGGTGCATAAAACTGATGCATGCATAGGGTCCCTAGGCCTGGTCAGTGATCAGGGCCAATCTGTGGGATGACTGGCGGGGCAATCAGGGGGCCCCTGCTAGCACCTGCCTTGGCTGACCTGGGGCCTGTGGGTTAGGGGCAGTTCCTGCATTGAGCATCTGCCACCTGATGGTCAGTCAATCCACTGGTTGTTCTACTGGTCAGTCGATTTGCATATTAGGCTTTCATTATATAAGATATAATCAGGAGAAGTACAATTCCAGGACCTGGGAATATAGCCAACAATAAGGCAATTAAGCCATTGTTCTCATGGAACATACCTCTAATGAGGGAGAAAAATATAATAAACAGACTTCATTAAACATCAGGGCTCTCCAGAGACAAAACAAATAGATGATAGATGATTATAAGTTAGATAGATAGCTGGAGATAGATTATGATAGATAGATAGATAGATAGATAGATAGATGATAGATAGATGATAGATGATGATAGAAAGATAGATGATAGATAGATAGATGGTAGATAGATAGATAGATAGATAGATAGAGAGATAGAGAGATAGATAGAGATGATAGATTGTAAGGAACTGGCTCATGCCATTATAGAGGCTGAAAGGTCCACAATATGCAGGGCGGATTGGCATCCTGGAGACCCAGGAGTTTTAGGTCAAAGACCATCAGGCGGGAGAACCAGGAAGAGTTGATGTTTCAATTCAAGGTTGAATACCATGTCCTGGAGATTTCTTTTGCTGGGGTTGGAAAAAAGTCAGCCTTTTTTTTTATTCAGGACTTCAACTCATTGAAACAAGGCCACTCACATTAGGAAAGATAATCTGCTTTTCTCAAAATCCTCTGATTCACATGTTAATCTCATTCAAATACACCCTCACATAAATATCCAGAATACTGTTTAACCAAATATCTAGTCATCCCATGGCCTGGCCACGCTGACACAAAATTGAGCATCACGGGTAAAATAACACGTTCGAGGGTTGTGGGGTTTGAATGTTCGGGAAAGGAGGTGATGATTAAGATGAGGTCTGGATGGCTAGACGTGGATACCCATGGACCGTCTGTGGGAAGGAAACTGCTCTGTGAAGGGAAGGAAATGTACAGTGAAGGAACAGAGCAAAGGCCTGTGTGACTGGAACATAGGGACAAGGAGATCAGGACTGGTACCAATGGGTTATAGAAAAGTTGTGCAGGCCGTGGTCTGCAATTTCAGTTAAATATTGAGTTGGGTGGAAAGTTTCTTTCAGGTTCCAAGGGATGGGCAGCCACTAACTGCATGAAATGAGCACCGGCCCCAGCGGAATTCTCTCTCAGGAGCTATTTGTACTGTTTGAAAGAGTGTTCCTCTACCTCTGATCAGCTGCTAGCAGCCCACAGACATTTATTGAGTACCTAATACATATATGCCAATGACTAATCATTAGGGATCAAAGAATAATGAGACATCATTCCTCCTCTCAGTACATTTCAATCCCAGCCATAGAATATTGCAAAAACACCATTTTTCTTTCCCTGTATTCCCTAGGCAGAAATTCTCTTGTGACATAAATGCTTCTGGGTGATACACGGGTTTGCTAATTCTGGAGAAACAGTGGTGAATTTTTATGCTGACAAAATCAAAGATTGAGTTATTAACAGCTTACTGTCTAAACATTTTTTTTGCATTTATGGAAAAGAGTATTTTTGAGTGCATTTTGTAGGGCAATGAATTTTACTACCTATGAATATCTAAGATAATAATTTAAGTTAAATCACACATATAATGAACAAAGCTAAAACACAAATAAACCTGAAACCTTAAGCAACAAATGCTGGCTTTAAATCAAACAGAAACTTGTTCTCAATTAAAAAAAAAAGTCTCAATTTAACAAATGTTATATTAGTAAGGAGTGACTCAAGTCTATTTTATAGACACTACTATACAAAAATAATCTACTCAAATAATAGATAAATAGGAAGTTAGAGTTACACATATGTGCATTTTTTATTGACCTCAATACAGCACACATGCTTCTTTCTTATTTGTGATTGCCAGGTCAGCACTTCCCTATTGCTGTGTATTACACATCTAAATTCCAAATCATCACCAGAGCGGGGCCTTAGCTTCCCATTCATAACATCTCCTGAATATTCATACAAATTGCCTTTGAAAATACGCTCATTAAAAAAGAACTGAGTAATAGCCCTTGCAAAGCACTTTAAAAATATGAACCTTTGTGTAAATGCTAAGTAGCATTTTTATTAGTGTTAAACATTAAACAATAGCACAGGGAGTAATGAATTTAGGTTTATGGCATGGCCAAGGAAGAAAAATATTTTCATACGAAGCATAAAAGGACAATAAAAAGAGATTCAAGGAACAAAGCTACATGATGCTACAGAAAAAGAGTACCAAAGGACATGCCTGTTGGATTGCAAGGATCTATCTGGTGTGAAACTTTAATGTCAATAATACTCATAATGACTAGAATAATGGGAATGGGTAGGAAAGGCATTTAATCTGTTTGAAATGAAGGCTCTCTAAGGGGTAACCCCCAATTATATTTTTAGTCACCTTATTTATGAAGATAGTGCAGATATTTGAGATTTCTTTTAGAAGACATGTAACAATTTGACTCACTTTGTCATCTTGGAATATAAAATAACCTTCTTAAAATCTTCTAAAGTTTCCACTCTGCCATCTCTCACTCAGCTAGCAAAGCTGTTCTTTGTTTCTCTCCATCACCTTTCCTCTGCTGATGCTAAGCAGCTCACATTTTTGAATCGTTATTTCTATTGAGAGTGCATTCCGCCAGCTCTCACTTGGTTCCTGGATGACTCCTGGTGAAGGCCAACTCTTCTACACATTCCAATCTGGAAAGACCCTCCACTTCTCATCTGTCTGGTGCTGAAATGTAATACTGAAGTCAGGACCTCTGAATACTACTATAGCTCTGGTTTGGATTGGACCGAGCACTCAAGGTGATCCTGCTCAAGCCATTCAAGGACTGAGAAAGGATAGTCCAGCCCTCATGGCCATGCATGACCATTGCCTGTACTCTCAAAAATATCGCCTTTAAAAAACCATCTGTGCGGCCCCATCATTAGCCCTGGAAAGTTTGGCTCAGTGAATAGAGTATCAACCCATGCACTGAAGGCCACGTATCTGGGTTACAGGCTAGATCCCTGGCCCCAGTCAGGGCTCATTAGAACCCAGGTCCTCCCTAGGGAAAGTTATTCAGGTCAAGTTAAGGTATCCTCAGCTTCTGCAGTCAGAGCCACAATTATCCTTGGACAATGCAGGACTGTGCAGGCGCTTTATAAAAACTTCAGCATCTTCATTGATTCTCCCTCTCCCTGTGTCTAGGTCAGGACAAACCAAGTTCATGCTGACAGGGCTACTTAGCTTTCAGGAAGAGAAAATGAAGTTCCGTTTTACTCCCTGGAAGACAGTCTCTATGCTCCACAAGCAAATTTGTCCATTCCTGTCCCAGAAGCTTTCAGAGTTCTTATATTATTATTTTTTTCTCATATACACACACACACAAGAAATGCTTTTAAAGTTTGGTGTTTATAGTCCCCTTTATATGCTTTATTACAGTATATTATAATGTTACCATACATAAAAATTATACCTAGTATATTATTTTTCATATAAATTATATCTATAATGGGATGCTATAAATTCTCACTGAATCTTCAATAGCATATCTTTGGGGGTTATACTGATAATTATCAATATTGTGTGTACAATAAAATTTTAATTCATTAATTTTGAGATACCTTCTAGTATTATATGTGTGTGAAAGGTAATTATGAACAGCACTCTAGGGCTGGATAATTAGCATGTATAATGCTCTAATCTGTATTTTAAAATATTTTTTGGTTGGAGAAATGCATCATCTAAAGGACATATATTTGGTTAGAAGCCATTTAACAGGACTTCCCTCTCTTACACGAAAACCAGCAACCCTATTCTTCTAGGCCAGCCATTCAAGGCTCAGAGCTGGCTATTCTTGCCTCTGTCCACTCTCTATTGCCTCCTGACTTGATTACAAGGCTTATCTATCTTCCTGTGGGAATTCCAAATCCCTTGATAATAAGCCTTTCATATAAAATGTCAATCATTGTTTCTGAGAGAGCTCTACTCTAGTTACACACAGGTCTCAGGATCTCCAAATTATATTTACCGTCATGTTAATGTCTCTTCATTTTGTGGAGTTGAATGTAAGGTTTTATTTAATTATAACTTACTATGTAATACTAAGCTTGGTAAAGGGATAAATATGAGGTTTTAAATTCCTTTTGCCTATACTGGACTTCAACCAACAAACTACTCATATTCACCAAAACACACTGGGACAATCTAAGACAAATCTGTCTAGTGACAATTGTATGTATATATCTAGATGGCAATAACAGTAGCTAATATTGCTAAACTAAGAACACCGTTTTCAGAGCAAGAGAGTTGAACCTGTTTAGCAAAATATTTGAAGTAAAACTATGAATTGAATATATTTATTCATGTTGAATGTTAGGTGCTCAATAACCATTTAAATGATAAAGAGACTGAAACTTAGTCAAATAAGTATGTTTAAATTTATCTATATATCTATATACATAAAAGGCTAAGTGACCTGCTGACTGGCTAACCAGCCAGTAGATATGATGCGCACTGACCAGCAGGGGGCAGATACTCAATGCAAGAGAAGGGGAGCAATAGCAACTTTGCAAAGTGCTCTCTCACACTCCTGTACCCCTCAGGGGTTATCAGACTATAAGTTTTGGCCAACCCCCACAGGCCAGGGCAAGGGACCCCACTTGCCAAAGGGATCCTGCTCACTCCGCAGATGCCCTTTAAGCACTGGGGCCACCCCAAGTATGGTTGGCTGAGTAGGTACCATGGAAGTTTAGCTCCAGAGCATGTCCAGCTCATCTTGCCCAGTCTCACCCTACCAGCCACCTTCTAATTAATTTCTGTTCAATGTTCAAAAATCCATGCACTGGGCCTCTAGTCCTATATAATAAAAGAGTAATATGCAAATTGGCTGTCATTCCAAGACACAAAATAGCCATTTCCATGTGGTGAAAGATGGCTGCCCTCATGTGGATACAAGATAGCCACCACAAAATGGCCTGCAGGGAAAGGTAGTTGTGAGTAGTTAGGGATGACCAGGCCAGCAGAGAAGGGCAGTTGAGGGGGAACCAGGCCTGCAGGGGAGGACAGATTGGGGAGCAGGCCTGCAGGGGAGGACAGTTAGGAGGACCAGGCCTGCAGGGGAGGGCAGTTGGGGGAGACAAGGCCCACAGAGAAGGACAGTTAGAGGTGACCAGGACAGCAGGGGAGGCAGTTGGGGGCAATAGGCCAGCGAAGGAGCAGTTAGCATTGATCAGGCTGTCAGGGAAGAAGTTAGCAAGCAGCAAGGCTGGCAAGCAGAAGTGGTTAGGGGCAATCAGGAAGGCAGCAGGTAAAAAGGTGGGAGCCAGTAGTCCTAGATTTTGAGAGGAATGTCTGACTACCCGTTTAGGCCTCATGCCTCGAGATCAGGCCTAAACGGGCAGTCAGACATCCCTTGAGGGGTCCCAGATTTGAGAGAGTGAGGATGGGCTGATGGACATTACTATCCATGTATGAATTTCATGCACCAGGCCTCTAATAACAAATAATGAGCAAATGAGAAATCTATAACTTGCTAAAGATTGATGGTGAATATACTTTTAAATAAATAAAAACAGTGTTTAATCATAACAAATACATGTTTTAAAAAAGACTGGAGAATGAACCTCAAGATAAAGTGGGAAGCAGGAAGTACAGATGAATATTAAATTTGGATTGGTGGCAGAGTATTTATAAAAACAGGATAGAACTATTGGCAAAAGAAATAACCTTCCTTCCCTCTCCTTTGGCAGAGGGCAAGAATCTCTGGGCCTTGGGATAGGCAAGACCACACCCCTTGAAGAGCAGCAGGAAGAAGCTACAGAAGATAAGATCTCCATCCATTACCCAGAGTCCTTGATGTGGGGGTCAATGTTAGCATAGGTAGCCACTTGGATTTTAACAAAAGAGAAGGGCGGTAAACTGGCTAAGCCTGATAAAGTTTGGAAGCTACAGCTTCCCAGACTCCTTGGGGGAGAACAGCCTCCTCTGCCAAAGGAACCTGGATTCCCCAGCAGACAGGAAAGCCTCCCAAGTCTCCCTGGGGAACAACTGGACCTCTCTCTAGGATTTCGGGTGGAGGAATAAACAGGAAGGAGGAAAATTCTCTGCTGGGAGGATGCACAGGAAGAGCCAAGATGGTGCAGGGGGAGGTCCTTCTATGGAGCCCATGCCTAGTAGAAGCCAGAAGACAAAGTAGAACTTTGAGGCAAGTACAGAGGATACAAAATGGTCACTATAAAACTTCTCCCACATACCTATCAATAGTGGAAGCGTTGGATACTTTGAGGTTCAGCAATGGCTTTATATCAGTTCCTTCAAAGAGATTTGTAAGAAGTATGGTTGAAGGCAGAGAGCGCAGTAGCAGTGTATTTGTGAACTCTCATTGTAAAAATAATAATCAGAAATTTTTACATACTGATGTTTTTGTATAATAGGAATCAATACAAAGTTATGAAAAGATCCATGAGAGATTGTTAATATAGGAGTTTGGGAGAAAGTTAAAAAAAGATTTTTTTTTAAATAAATGAATCATTTTCATAAAAATCTCTCTATATAAAATCCTGAGCAATTGGTTGACCGAACAACAGAACAACCGGTTAACCATAGCTATGACGCACAGTGACTACCAGGGGATAGATGCTCAATGAAGGACCTGTCCCCTGGTGGTCAGTGGGCTCCCAAGGCCAACCTCCAGCAGCTGGTCCCAATTGGGAATGGTGAGAGGGCCCCGATCAGCCCCAATCGCTGGTGAGGCCAAGAGACCCCGCCCATAGATAAATTCATGCACCTAGTCTCTAGTAAATACAGTGGTACCTCGAGATACGAGTGCCCTAACATACGAGATTTTTGAGATACGAGCCTTCCAGTGAGTGATTTTTGCTTTGAAATATGAGCAGCAGTTGAGATATAAGTAATCGCAAGGATCGGCCGGCTGCACACAACCTACCAGTTTACCATGACTCAAGCATCTCATAGTTTCCCACGCCTCAAGGTTACAGAATGAATTAAACTCATATCTCGAGGTACCACTATAATATAATATCTACATCTATACATACAAAATATATGAAAGATGAATTTCTAAAATATCATTAGTATTTATATAAGAACTAGAGGCCTGATGCATGAAATTTATGCATGGGTGGGGTCTCTAGGCCTGGCCAGTGATCAGGGCTGATCTGTGGGGTGATTGACAGGTTGATTGGCGAGCCTCTGCTGGTAAATGCCTTGACCTGCCTGGTGCTGCCTGCTTACCAGCCCTACCCCCCACCACTACCGCCAGTCACCTCCCTCTGTGGGGCGACCAGTGGGGCAATCGGAGGGTCTCCACAGGCACCGCCTTGGCTGGCCTGGGGCATGGTGGCATCTCCTGTGTTGAGCATCCGCCCCCTGGTAGTCAGTGCACATCATAGCGACTGGTCTTTCCACCATTCGATCGATTTGCATATTAGGCTGTTATTATATAGGATGGTAGGATACGGTACGGCTTTTATAGGTATTTTTTGGCTTCCCTCTTAGTTATTTTTATGTTGTTTCAATGTTTCACAATGAGGATGTCAAAGGGAAGAGAGAAACAATAACTTCAGGAAAACAAATGCAATTTTTATAACCCATAGCTGTAGTTCAGAAAAGTATATGCACTTTATACTTAAGAGATATGAAGTCTTATGAGGTAATTCCCCTTTTATGCAGCATTTCTTTCTACAAGTAGAAACCCTTTCAAAGGCCATGTCTCTGTTTTTCCATACAAACTGTTTATCTTTGGGGTTTTCATCTCCTGTTACTGGCAGAGAGCAAGCCTGGCTTTTTCGAGGCTGCAGGCTCCTGGTCAGCAGGAGGCCTGTAGCTATAAAAGTTTCCATAGATTTCTTGGTCTTACACCTCAGTCTACACCTCTGAGACCAAATGCCCATGGATGAGAGAGTTTTCTCTTTTTCATGAATTATTAATTACCTTTTCAGAAGAGTCTGACAGCTCTCAAAGTGATATGCACTCACATAGACACAGTTTCTTTTTCTTTTGTTACATCTTCAGAATTAAAGTCCTTGAAGGCAAAAGTTAAAATCTTGTCCTGACCAAGCAATTACAAAAACTAAAGGAGATCATTTTTAAAACTGCGATCCATAACCCATATCCTGACATGTTCACTGCCTGCATTATTTTCTTTTGTTTTCAGGGGGATATTAATATTTTATAAGAAATGAAGAGCTGACATACATAAATATGTACTTAGTACATGAGAAATTATTTTTGCCTTATTGTAAAATTTAAATTCTTTCTGATCTAAGCTATTGAATTGAGGCCAAAAATACCATTTTGGTGTTTTTGTTTTGCTTCAATAGAAGATTATCCTCAGTGTAGATGTTTGTCTTCTTTAAGCAGATGAGGGTATTTTTTTCTCTTGACAAGTCAGACTCCAGAACACAACAGCTGCTTTTAACTTACTTTAAACCAAATATTATTATCCAAATTTACTATCAAAGCAATTAATGGTAACAACTGAGCATAATATTCAGCATAATAAGTGTTATGCTTTATAAGCCACAGAGGAATCAAATTTAACACAGTCCAAGGTTGAAGGAGACAGAGAAATGAGACCGCTCTGGCAGCATTTACTGCCACACTGGTGTGAAGTGTCATGGATATGAATACGTACTATGTCTCCTCCCTCACCTCAAATACAAAGAAACTAGTGGTGGTTTGCAGTTTTCATTTTTTATTCTGTAAACCTTTCTTTAATAAAAACTGTAAATGTCATCAAGGAGGATAAACGTGTCAAAAATAGTTTGGGATGCTTACTGAAGGCCTAACTTCTAGATTTAATTTTTTAAATATGTTTGTATTGAATTTTAGAGAGAGAAAAAGTAAGAGAAATAAAGAGAAACATCAGTGAGAGAGAAACATCATAAATCAGCTGCCTCCTTTGTGTGCAAGCCCCTACTGGGGATCAAGTCCGCAACCCAGGCATGTGCCCTCCCAGGGAATCTAACCAGTAATTTCTTGATTCAGGGGTTGATGCTCAACCACTGAGCCATACTGACCAGGTAAAAATCTCATTTCTATACTTAAAAACAAATACATTCTAAACATTTTCAACCTTATTATTTTAAAACATGTGAGTCAAATATTTAAACAACTTCTTAGATTCCTGCTGCATAGGCCTGAATTCTAGTTGCCAAAATCAAACATTAGCTTGACTCAAAATATGTTTTAAGCTAACTTACAAATATAACTGAGACTTCTTTTGCATAAATACCTACCTCTAGAGTGTTTCTCTCTCTCTTCCTAACAGACACATATGCACATACAGTATATGTGTACTCTCACACAAACTTCTTCTCTGCAACACCTGTAGCTTCAGCAAACTCAACCCCAAATTGTGGAGACCATTAACACTGAAAGTTCAAATAGTTCGATCTGAATTACGATGCTCTATTATCCCAAAGCACCTAAAAGCATTTGGAGCTCATTTTGAAATTTCCTAGAAGATTCCCTCCAAACCAGAAATAATGACTCCTTTCTTTCTCCATGCTGTAGGACTTAGCACATACCACTGGGTTATTTGTATTGTAAACATGTGTTTACATGGAGTTCATCTTGTGAGGAGAGTCTTCCCATACTAAGTATGTATGTATCCCCAGTAACTAAATACTAGAGCATCCTTTACACGGAAGCCAACAAACATGTGCTGCATGTTTAGTTGAAGTCTAAGCCCTGAATCCACAGGAAAATGGAACAATAACAAAGCCTTCCAGTACACACTTTTCATCTCTCGGTCAGTAATAAAATGCCCCAATATTTGGCATGCACACTTCCCAGGAGTTCTTAGAAATGGTATGCTTAGTGACTTTCCTATTAACACATGGAATAAGCTGGGTGAACTTAAAGTATCTGTCTGGTTGAGTATCCTTTACCAAGTGTAGCTTTAAACAAAATGAACACTTGGCCAAAGAATCTGCTTTAAAAAATTCTCTGGCCTGAATCAAGAAGACCCTTTAGTCCATTATCTGACAGAATGACAGAATCACTGAGCACATCACTATTTTATAGTGGGGAATTATTTCAGTTTCCCAAACATCCAGGTCCTAAAGCTAAAGTTATGTGCACTGAGATTAATTTACAAAAATGCCAGGAGACTTGGCTTGTGATTTTGATGCAACACTTACAGAGAGGAAGGAAGAGAGATAGAGAGTGAGAAACACAGATGAGAGAGAAACATCCATCAGCCGCCTCCTGCACACCTCCTATTGGGGATGTGCCCACAACCAAGGCACGTGCCCTTGACCAGCCTTAAACCTGGGATCCTTCAGTCCACAGGCTGACGCTCTATCGACTGAGCCAAACCAGTTTCAGCAGAGGTCTTAAAGTGACTTCTCTGTGATTCCTTTGAGACAATCTTTCTTTTCATCACCAACCCCTTCCCCCAAAATACCATATAGAACAACCTGCCCTTAACTAACACATTGAACTTGGCACTGATTTTAGGTGTAACAGTCAACCAATGAATATTTAATGGGAGCCTATGATGTTGTACCAGGTACCATAACAAAGAGCAATGTAGATCTGAGCAGGACTTTATGCTCTCATAAAGCTTAGGCAGGGGGAGGAGGGAACAGCCCCCAAATAAGTACATAAAGCTAAGTAATGTGATTTTAAATAAAAGCCAGTACTGCTTCGAAGACTGTAAGAGATAGTGCATGGCTGGGGAGTGGGGGGAAGCAGCATTTTCTATATTTTGCTCAGTGAATTCTTTGAGGAGGGGGTATCTTAGCATAGAATGGAATTTAAAATCCATACACACGAGAAGAAGCTAACCAATGAGACTAGATACAGTAATGTGTCATATAGGAGAGAAAGAAAGACCCAGAAGTTACTTGATGGGAGTATGTCATCGTTATGTTTTGATTTTTAAGACTTAATTATCTTTTAAATTTAAGTCTATTAACAAATTAAGGCTATTAACAAATAGCCAAGAATCACTGGACTTTTTACAAAAACCTCCTGTTGAGAGAGAAATGCTCAGCTAAATGGGGAAATAGAGCACATCCAGACAATACCAGGAGTAGCAGTCCTCAGAAAAATATCAATTGGTACTCTCAAATAATTCAAAGAAGATATTACATCCAAAAGACATATACAAGCATTTTAGTACTATTTGGTTTATAAACTATGAGCATATGTGCATTAACAAAAATTATGAGCTGATTAAGAAATTCCTTTGTATGGTATGCTAATTATCAAGTAGTCTTGAATTGTTAAAAAATAGGAAGTATTTTGGTTTACTGGTGTGGCAGAAAAAAAATGAGAAATTGTGGCAGAAAGATGACAAAATATTAAGAAATAAAACAAAGTATTTGGAGGATCATTATATTGGTCTTTTTTGACATAGGGATTTCTCTGATTATCCACTAACGTACTATGATTCCAATTTTTACTGATATAAAAATAATGAAGTCTGGAGGTAAGGTGGGTTTTCCGAGGGTCAGCTTAATCCCGTGGTTCTTATATCATTGCACTGCTAATTCCTTGAATGTGCCTTTTTCCTGAGGGTAGAATTAGGTTTCCCTAAGCAGTCTAAGCAGAGGTTCTCTTCTGAACAAGGTAAGTTAAGGAGGGTAATCTATTACAGCCCGCCCTTTACTCTGGGACATTCTTAGCATAAAAAGCATTGAAGCAGATGCAACCACTGCCCTAGCACAAAGTAATTACTTAAGAAACACTAATTTAATAAGTAAAGGAAGGCATGGCAGCCATAAGAGGAAGGCTCTATGCATATAAGAACTGGTGAAATGTTGTTACAAGAAAACAGCATTCCAAAAGCTCATACCTGAACGTAAATTGGGTCTGAAGGACCAAGGTGTTTGCACTTGCAGGATGGAGTTCTCAGTTCCTGAAGCTCGATAGTAGTCTACACGGCATGGCAGGAAAGACTACAGGATGGGAGAGTTCTGTTATGATATTTAAGTTGACTTATTTGAATAACTAGTTTAGTATTCCAAGTTATTGTAAGGTTTCATAAAGCTAATATATACCCTCTTAAATGCCTAATTCTCAGAAATGGCCATTCAAATCAAAGAAGGTTTTTCTTTCTTTTATTTCTGTCTTTCCCTAAATTGAGTTTTCTAGAAGAAGGGATTAACAGGAATTCAACTTTTATTCAGATGGTTCGCTGTGTGAACTCCCTTTGTGCTTTATTTCTAGTGTTTCCAGGACATTTAAAGCACCTTTGCTTTGTTGATAGATATTGAACACCAGTAATTGTACTACCTGAGCTAATTAGGCAACTAGAGCGTGTTTACCATGCCTATCAATTTTCTGTCGAGTGGAATATCTCAAGACCAGTTAACAAGAAAAGACAGTATGAAATGCTTGCTTAATTGTGTATACAGTATTCTCTAAAGCTAACCAATGACCTCAATTAACAAATCAAGGTTAGGGTTGTTCATTTCACTGTTGTTTTGCAGCCTTCCGCAACCGCTTCCCCCAAATCACGCCTCTATCTTGCAGAAAAGCTTTTATTGGGTTTGCACTAAGCAAATGGTGAGTTGTGAAACCATGGAGGAAATTATGCAGTTGTGGGTTTAACTTAAACCTGAGTAGCGCCACAAAGAACAAAACAATTTTAGCATGTTATTTTTCTTTTCAGAATGCTTTAAGAATGTATGAATAGGGAAAATGGGACTTTATGTCTTCATATCATAGACTTCTTTGGGGGATATACAAGAATGTTAATAAAATTCTAGGTATTATACATATAATTTTCCAGTGACAGGAATGTATTCTCTTTGCAAGCATTAAATAAGCTATGCCATTATTGTACACATTAGCTCCATAACTTAAAATAAACTTTGAACATAGTTTAGATATTTTCAGTGGTTGCAACCTATCATAAAGAAAGAAGGGATGGGATAGTTTTTCTTTATCTGAGTATATTTTTATTTGTGGAGAGTTAAAAAGATGTACTCAGATTTTTTTTTTTTTACTTTTTCTATAAAACCTAACTTTTTGGAGTAAACAAAGACAGAGGGCAGGATTAAAGAGAGAAAAAAAAAAGTTAAATCTTATTAAAATCAGACTACATCAAATAGTTATTTTAATATTTTTTTACACATTGAATAGAGAATTAGTTTTTCATATTCACAACCAACCTTGTCATATTCTCCTCACACTGTACTTCATAAGCCCTCACATGGTATCCAATTGCCATTACAAGCCTCTTCCAACTCTGATTATAATGAGAATTGACTCTAGAGAAAAAATATTAAAATATCCCACTATCATCATTTTATTATCTGAACAAGCCCCGTTTCATTTTTATTACTTTTTTCTATATGCCAGAAAGGCTTTAAAAAAAGAGTATAATTAAGTGATGGTGAAATCTTTTCATTTTTTAAACTGAGCAACAAAATAGATAGTTTTAGGTAGGAGAATAGATAGAAAAAATTGAGATATTGCATTTCTATCTCTTATGAGAGAAAGAAAGGTGATTTTTCTAAAAATTCATCTCTACCATTTTAAATATTTTTGGGAAATTTAATACAGGAAGTTAAAAACAGCAATTTTGTGTTAATCTAGAATATATATTTTCTTTGAATTTGTCACTATTCATTAAAACTCTGTTTTCCTTGTTTTTATTATCTGCCTTGAATAATACTTGTCTATTGTACTTAATATCTCTATTAAATAGTTGGCTGAAAGTGACACTAAAAGAATAATTTTACTCACTATTTATAATAACCTTTTGACCTCTGCTTCCTAATAAAGGATGATTTTAGAATATGGGTCCTAGAGTGAAACAGAAGCTGGCTTGCTTCAGTTTGCATTACCTTGAGCTATATAATTTTATGTGAGTTACTTTTCAAGCTAAGTTTCTCCATATTTTAAGTCAATAATAATGTTTACCTCAATTTTGTTTTTTGAGATATTTCTTAAAACAGTGTTTATTTTATTGTATCTACTAATTACATATTAGCTATTTTGTTTTTATTGTTATAATTATCATTATCAAGGATTTAAAGTGAATACTGATTTCCCAACAGAAATCTACTAGTAAGTCATAATACACAAATTCAGAACCAATGTGGATTAAGGATCTGAGACATGGAGCTCTATAGATGTTTGTAATCCCATGGACATTGAGAACATTATTATAAAACTAGAGGCCCAGTGCACAAAATTTATGCATGGGGACAAGAGGGTTGTCCTTCAGCCCAGCCTGTTCCCTCTCCAATCTGGGACATCCTGAGAGATGTTGGACTGCCTGTTTAGGCCCGCTTCTGCCTGCCAGCCTGATCACCGCCTAACCACTCCCTTGCCAGCCTGATTGATGCCTAACTGTTCCCCTGCCAGCCTGTTTGTTCCTAACTTCCCTCCCCTGTAGGCCTGGGTCCCCCCAACTGCCCTTCCCTGCAGGTCTGATCACCCCCATCTTCTCTCCTCTGCTGGCCTGCTCAACCCTAATTGCTTTCCCCTGCAGGCTTGATCATACCCAACTGCCCTCCCTTGCAGGCCTGGTCCCTGCCAACTGCCCTCCCCTGCTGGCCATCTTGTGGTGTCCATTTTGTGTCCACATGGGGGCAGGACTTTGTGACCACATGGGGGCAGTCATTTTGTGTGTTGGAGTGATGGTCAATCTGCATATTACTCTTTTATTAGATAGGATAGAGACCTGGTGTACAGGTGGGGGTCAGCTGGTTTCCCCTGAAGATATCCCAGATCAGGGTCGGTATTCCTTTGGGGTGTGGGGTGGCCTGGGTGAGGGGTTTGTGGTTTTTTGTAGGTTGGCCATGCCCCCCAGTAACCCAATCAGAGACCCTGGTATCTGGGATTTATTTATCTTCTACAATTGAAATTTTGTAGCCTGGAGCAGAGCCAAGCCTTCTGCTTGCAGAGCCATTGAAACTTTGTTGCTTTGAGCAGAGGCCTGCCAGCCAGAGTGTGCAGAAAGCTTGGCTTCCTCCATCTACAGGGGCAACCCAAGCCTCTCTCCTGCTCTCTCTGTGGCCATAGCCATCTTGGTTGGGTTAATTTGCATACTCGCTCTGATTGGCTGGTGGGCATGGCTTGTGAGTATAGTGGGTGCACAGTCAATTTGCATATTACTCTTTTATTAGATAGGGTAAAGAAATATTACAAGATAGAAATCTATTGTTAGTCTTGAACTTTAGATAAAAACTATCCCATGTATAAAAATAGTTCAAAATCCATGGTTTTCTTCTACTTCTTTTAACCCATGATAAAATAGACTTCAGTTCTCTTAACTAGTCTTACCTAGCTCTTTTGTTGTTATTAATCTTCATGTGAAGATATTTTTTTCCACTGATTTTTAGAAAAAGTGAAAGGGAGGGAGAGATGGGGGAAAGATGGAGAGGGAGAGATAGAGACTGGGGCTGTGACCAGGTACATACCCTTTACTAGGAAAGCAACCCAAGACAGGCTGATGTTTTAACCACTGAAATACACAGACTAGGGCTCTTACCTAGCTCTTTAAAAAAGTATTATTTTATTTAATAATCCTCTAGAATAGCAATTCATTTTTCATGGAATAGCCACAAGAGATCCCTAAACTCACTAAGTCAAATGTGAATATTGGTAAGTATAGTTCCCTACATTGTCTGCCATAGCCACACTTGTCCTCATCCTGTTTTCTTTAATGTTTTCACTGAAACTAAAGAAAGATTTTTTAAATAAAATAAACATTTGTTCAACAAAACAGTTAATATACCTTGTTGACTAAGTCATATTATTTTTCTCTTAATTTTTAGGAGAAATATCAAAACCTTTGACCCGAATTAGAGGACTTTGGATGGTATGAATTTTATCTGTCAGAATGATCACATTTGTTTCCTTCTAGTTCCTAAAATATACCTACTCTCCCCTGCCACAGGGCCTTAGTACATGTTGGTCTTTCTGTCAAGATACAGCTCCTCCTCCCCAAACACCTCTAGTTCATCCTCAAGACCTCACTCAGAATGTATTTTCCTAACCTCTTTAATTAGGGCAGACACCCTTACTATACACCTTTATAGAACAATGCATCCTCCCAGTGTAATTTTTAATACAGTTCAGTTTAAAATATATATGTATTAACCTCACTGTTTTTTATCTCCTACACCATATTATAAACTCATTTTCAAAAAGTATTTGGTCTACATCTGTTTAACTTTGAATTATCGTTATTTAGTAAAATGTCTGGCAAAGCAGATACCTGTTAAATGAGAGCATACATTTAAAAAAATGAATGAGAAAGTTAAAAAATAAATTATTTATCACGTTATATTGTCATCTTGAAGGCAGAAGATATTCCTTATTAATCTTTGAGATCTTGATTGTCTCAACTAATGCCTAATACAAAAAATGTAATCAATAAACCATTGTTAAGTAAAGACTAAAATAAAGCCTAGTACAGTGCTGACAACAGAGTGATCTCTTAATAACTGTTCATGAATACTGATATTAGTCTTATTATTACTTATGGTAAACTATCATTAAAATAATCAATTAATTGTATTTATTCAATATATGTATTTTACATGTGAATATTTTGGAATGTCAAATTTATCCTTTGCTTTAAATAAGAATTTTTAAATATGTTGAGACATAAAAATTGAGATTATACTGAAATTTTAATCTTAGTATTTGATAATATTTTCCTCACTTTTAAGTCATGTTTAATATACTTATTAATTTACTTAACTGCATCAAAAGTATAGTCTGTTAATATTTATTTCCCCAGTTTGAAGAAGATAAAAAAAAAATAACTTCAAAAGAGCATTGATAGTCTTGGTCAGTGTTGCTCAGTAGTTAGGGTATCAGCCTGTACAAGGAATTATTCTATTCCCTGTCAAGGACACATACCTGGGTTGCATATTGGATTCCCAGTCCCCTTGTCAGGGTGTGGGAGGCAACCAATCCATGTGTGTCTCTTTTTTTTTTTAATTGGACAATGGATTTTAATAGGCATTTCTCTAAAGAGGGTATACAAATGACCAATAATTAAATGAAAAGATCTTCAACATCATTAACCATTAGAAAAATTCAAATAAAAACACAGTGAGATTCCATGCGTGTCTCTTTCATATCAATGTTTCTCTCTCTCTTCTCTTCTTTCTCCCGCTCCCTCTTTCTCTCCCTCTTCATCTTCATCTCTCAAAATCATTGGAAAAGAATATCCTCTGGTGAGGATTAACAAAACAAAACAAAACAAAAAAGTACAGCTACATGGAATAGACTGACATATGGGCGAGGGAGTTGGTGACAGTGGCCAGGAAAAGATCAACCAAGGAAGGAAAACTCATATATGTATGTCCTTGGATACAGACAATGTGCTAAAGGCCTACAGTGGTGAAGGGGTTTGGTGGTGAGGGGAAAAGGGGAGAGTGAAATGGGACACATGTGTAATATTGTCAACAAGAAAAAAGCTTTAAAAAGGGTATACAAATGTAATTTCTTCCTTGGAAATTGAAAAGATAAATGCCTTCTTCAGTCTCCTATATTGAATACAGATATTACAATTTATCTTGGATATCAACCTCAAATTTAATTTTAAATTTCCCTCAATGCAATAAAAGAAAAAGAAAAACTTACAGAACTCTGCAACTCTCTAATATTTTTAAGAAACCTATAGAGGCTAATAGCTATTGAATCAAAAAAAAAGAAATCAAGTATAGTATATCATGTAGAATAAAGTAAAATATACAGATTTACCAATTAATCCAAAAGAGTTAAGATTAGAAGCAAGACTCTAAATGAAGGACAATAAGTAACTTTGGTGTTAGGCAATGATGCATATAGAAAATTGAGTTAAAATACTGGAGGGAAAAATAACACATTAGCAATTGATGCAATTAAAATCTACTTATTTTACAAAATCTTATTTCTTATTGCTTTGCTTGACCAACTTTCTGTCTACTTTTTTCCCCTTAAGAAACAAAAAGCTCAGTTTTGACATGATGCCCAATTGAACAGTTTAACACCAACATTAATAAAGTAAAATAAATAATTTTCTCTAAATGTTATTTCATCGTTGAGTGAATTTCTATGTTGAGCAATTTCTATAGCTTTTGTAAGAGTTCCAATAGTGTAGCTCATGGCTATTCTAATCTTTTGCTCTTTTCAGATTTTCACAGGGATAATGGGGAAAACCAGATTTTTACCTCTCCCAGTGCTAATTGTTGATTGATGTTTTCGAAAATTAAAAAAGCATGATAAGGCTGAAATGAGACTATTTCAGAAAAAAAAAAATAAAGCTTTCTTTTAGTAACAAAACAAAGGAAAAAAATATGAAAATAATTTATTACCTTGATATATTTCTTATTTTATGCTCTGCTGTCCGTAATTCAGGCAAAACTTTCACACTAAATTCCCAGAATCAAAATTAAATACCAACCTTTAATAACACAAATTCAGGTAAAACTTGCAGATAGACTTCCAAGAAAAAAAATATCAATCTTTACTATAACAACAAACAGAAATATAATGATTTCAAGACAAAATCGTTTACTCACTGAGTTTTCTGTGTTCTCAAGCAAGGGGAGATGCTATTTGACAATATACCAGAGCTTCCGTCAAACTAAACTTTTAGAAGTTCATATGAATTGACTGAATAATCTATGTTCAATTCTATGGGAACAAAAGCAAATTCCCCATACAATATCACTTTCATTCTGCAACTTATAGGGCTAATGAAAGCGTATGTTCAAATTTGTTAACTACTAGGGTATCTGGGTTATCAGTTCTGTTGTTCTGACTTGTAGCACAAACCTCCGTTTTGTGATGCTAGGGCTGCAACTTGCCAATTATACTTCTGCTTTATTCTGCTGGCTTTTGTAAGTCTGTGGACTGAAAGTTCTAGAAAAGCACTGGAAGAATTAAACACACACACACACACACACACACACACACACACACACACACTTCTTCCTTTTCTTCCTATTTGTTTCCTGCACCTGATTTTGCTTCTTGCTGCTCTCAGAGTCGCTACAGCAACAATTTTTCACCCTGACATGACATTTCATTTCAGTAGCAGCAGTTGAGCTCAGTTTGCACTTTTCCCGACACTTTCAGAAACAACCTCATCACACCTCCTCCACGAGGTCAGCCTCCCGAGTGACTCCCCCTCAGACAGCTGAGTTGCCAACACCTGTTTCAGCTCTGCACATTTTCTGCTCCATCTCCAGAGTGTTACTTTCAAACTTCCATTGCCAGCCTTAGGATGGAGTCACTGTCCAGCTGCTACTTCCCTCTCTGCCTTTCTAGACCTCCAATAACTAGCATCAAATCTTTGTATTTAATAATCCTGATCAAAACAACTACAAAAAAAAACACAAATAACAATTAGAAATAACAAAAACTTCTGTGGTTTCTGACTTCTGACGGGACTTTGAATGATAAATAGGTCACGATTACAGAATAAGAAATGATTGTTTAGATCCTTTTGCCTACATATCTTTATTTATTGACATATTTAATCGATGTGTGAATTCTTATTTATTTTTCAGATGAACATAAATCCTGAGAGGCCATTGATCAAGAAACCAGAGTTGCATGTAAATACTTTTGCTTTTTAAAGTTAAAAAATAGGTCACTCTTGGCATTACCACCTCAGTGAAAACTGGTCCCAATACTTTTAAGTCATCAGCAGCAGATCTGCAGAAACGACTGCTCTCTCATAGATTCAGACAGTCCGAATAGGCAGTGCACAATGCCTTCACTTCGAAGTCTTTAACCAATTGCATGCACTTATCTGTGTCCCTCTTAAATACACTCCTGTATGCATAACAGACACAGTGCCAAAAAACACACACAGTATTTTGAACATAACGATGTGGATTTCCCTAGAAAATCCAATGGAATACTAAATTTCTTCTGTGCTTCCATGTCATCAAGAATATATCCTACTCTTCAATTTTCTGTCTTTTTAACTATACTGTGAACTTCCTGAAGATAGACAGTTGTATTAATATAATTCCTAGAGATAACAATTCGGATAATACAATGCCAAGCTTTCTGAATGCTTTTAACAAACCTGAGATGAATAAATGGTTTTAATTAAGTCATGACTTCTCCTCTTGTATTATATAACACTTGCCCTATCTACAAATTTCTATGATTCGAACTTTAATGATATTAGTTCTCCCAAAATATAATTTAATCAACCACCTGATTTCTTACTGCATATGCTTATATTTGTTTTATATTCTACAGCTGTTGAATCTCATTTATTTATGTAAAGTTTATTTCTAGTGAAATTTGTAGTCATTAAACTAATTAAATTGCATTTGATTTAAATTAGTGGTAAATATATTCTACTGATTGGAATGCTTTGGAAAACTGGTAATACCCCTGTATAGTATATTTGATAATTCCTTATTAATTAAAAAAATCTGCTTAACAAGGCAGTGAATTCCCTCCTTACAACAGATAACACTGAGTTTATTCTATAAAGAACTCTCTGTCAAAGTTCTTAAACTAATTTTATCTTAGGTTCTCTCCTGAGATGCTTTGGCTATATCTGTGGTTCTAGAAACCACCTGGTAGAAATCTTGGTTAATTTACATATTTGTGATGTCATTTCCCTACATAAAATGATACATACCTATATTTTACTTTACTGTAAATATGTTTTGCTATCTTCTTGCTGTTGGTCCAAAACCTCAGGAGCTCCCTGGGTAAAACCTGAAACCAACCATTGTCCGTGGAAGGCAAGGAGAGACCCAAGAAAAATACACATCACTGCACATTGCTAGGTGGAAGTCTAACTAATCTATACTAACAATAGAGGAATATGCAAATTATCCAGGATGCTGTCACATCATGACTGTTCAGCAGGCACAGGCAAAGCAGGAACAGGGGGAAGGGACTGCTATCATCAGGAGGGCCTTCGTGCAGCCTGGCCCTTACATGTCCCGGTGGCCACTGTCCTGGCGAAGGCATGTGCACAGCCACCGTGTGGCTCAGGGGCAGCACTGGTGGAGGCACACAGAGGCCTGCCCAATGCTAATGTTACGCTGTCTGTGTGCGTCTGCACTCAGTGCTGATGTGATACTGCCTGTGTGCATACCTGGCCAGGGACATGATGCTGCCTGCATGTGTCCCTGCCCAGCACTGGCGGGGGGAGGGCTTAATGGATGTGCAACCGGCCAGGTCTGGGTCTTGTCCAGTGGGGCTGGGGCCAGCTGGGTTTGGGTCTCAAGTGATTTCTCAGCATGCACAATTGTGTAGGGACTTGACTCTGGGTCCTGCAGCATGCCCAAGACACTGACAGGAGGGAGATTTTCATATACGATTTACTAATTTTATTTCACCTCTGACACTTCTATTATAGACAAAGAGCAAATAGTAATATTAAAAGATTTTCTCTAATTAATTCTCTTTTAATGTGCATGAATTTTGTGCACCAGGCCACTAGTGAAACCTATAATATACTAGAGGCTCCGTGCACAAATTCATGCACCAGTGGGATCCCTTGGCCTGGCCTGTGGGATTGGGTCAAAACCAGCTCTCCAAGATCCCCCAAGAAGTCCCAGATTTTAAGAGGGTACAGGCCAGGCCAAGGGTCTCCCCTGGTGCAGGATTGGGGTTGAGAAGGGATATAGGATGTTGGCCAGCCAGGAAGGGACTTATGGGAGGGCTCCAGGTTGTGTCTGTCCCATCTCACTCAGTCCCAATTGGCCAAGCTAACCTACAGGTTGGAGCATCTGCCCCTTCGTGGTCAGTGCACATCATAGAGAGTGGTTGAGAGGCCTTAGCACATCATTAGCATATTACATGTTGATTGGTTGAATAACTGACCAGTGGACTGGACACTTAGCCTATTAGGCTTTTATTATATAGGACAAGGTTTGTCTTAGGCAGCTGCAAAACAACTTCTATAACTGCCTGCCAGAATCTTAATAGTTTATATAGAAGGTCTAATCATGCATACCACCCAGTTGGTCTCAACAACACACCACTGTCTCAAGACTGTGTCCTTGAGGCAGCTTCCAGTTGGAGGAAGGCGGGTAGACCCTATTTTCCAAATGAAAGGAGTTTTAGGAGTAGAGTAGGCAGGTTTAGGGAGTTTTAGGAATGAGGATGGTCCATGGAGAGGAATGTATACATGGAGAGTAGAAGATGCCAAGGGGTTAATCTTAGTCATACAGAGAATAGAGAAATGCCACAGGCAGACAGAAAGTTTTATGGCCTGAACAATTAAAAGAGCCATAAACCATGGACAGATTGGGTATTTCCAGCCTGAGCAATTAAAAGTGACCATAAGTTAGACCAAAAAGTAGCCCTCACCTGAGTAGCTGGGAGAGCCAGAAGATAAGGATTTCTTTGCCAGCACAACTGGGAGAAGACCATGGAATAAATCAAAAGTGACTCCAACCTAAACAGATAAGATGACCAAAGGAGGAAAAGTACAGATGTGGGGGTCATAGGCGCTGATTATATGGCTCAGGTCCCACAGTAGAAAAGGAGGTTCTCCAGCCTGTTTAATGCCTCAAGGCAAAGAAAGCAGTGGTCATCCTTCTTAAGGGCCCCTCTATCCACCAAAAGGGACAGAGTTTTAGGTTTAGAATTTAGAATTAAGGTTTTAGAGTTAGTGTTTGCTTGCAATAAATAATAAAGATTCTGTACTTTTCACCTATCACCTTTTGTTTGTGGCTTTATTCTTCGAATTTATCTGGATAAGAACCTGGGAAAGAAATCATTCTGCTCAATAAAACAACCCAAATAACAAGGACAGGGCAATGGGGAGGAGCCTATGATTTCGTAGGTCCACCTCCAGGGTCAACCTGCTGTCACATCCCCTCCATGACTCCTCTAACACTTGGCATATGCTTTAAATGACTGATTGTCTTGTTTCTTTTCTTTTTTTTTACTATTCATCTTCTGAGAATATGTATTTTCTCATTAAAGTGGAAAGCTAAGGGTCTTGGTCTATGCTAGTGGTCAGCAAAGAGCAGCTTGCTAGCCACATGTGGCTCTTTGGACCCTTGAGTGTGGCTCTTTTACAAAATACCACAGACTGGGTGAGTCTATTTTGAAGAAATAGCATTAGAAGAAGTTTAAAAAATTTGGCTTTCAAAAGAAATTTCAAATGTTGTACTGTTGATGATTGGCTCTGTTGACTAATAAGTTTGCTGACCCCTGGTCTATGCTATAAAATTAAGATATTATGTGAACATAAAAATTACTAGAGAGGTTAAATCAAGCCCCTTAATGTTGGAGACAGTAGTTTCTTATGTGAGTATGAGAGTGTAATACCTTTTACTTGCTACCGGTGTTCTTGATAATATAAAACAAAATGATTTCATTTATATGTGGAATCTAATGAGCAACATAAACCAATAAAAAATAGATAGAACAGACTGACAGCTATCAGACGGGAGTAAGATGGGGGCAGGGAGCTAAGTAGAAAATGTAAAGATTAAGGGGAAAATAACAGATACAAACAACAGGGTTTTGCTTACCAAGCAGCAGGTAGAAGAGGCTAAAGGGGAAGAAATGGTGATGGAAGGAAACTTGTCCTTAGTGGTGAACACCATAAATATACAGATGCTATATTATAGAATTGAGCACTTGAAACCTGTATATAGTTTTACTAACCAATGTCACCCCAATCCATTCAATAACTTTAAATGATAAATGTAAAGCTATTGAAATTTAATGATAAAAAGTCCTAATTTCCAGATTCAATCTTCCCAGACATAAGGATATTCAGCAGCCATTGCTTCTCAGAACCTACGTATTGACTTTGTAATTTACTGTTTCTTTTTTGTTTTCTAGCTGACTCTGGTGATGATAAAATTTTATTATCCAAATAACTTTCTAAATGACAGTGAGATTCCTAAGGGACTCTTTTTTTTACAGATACAAACAATCAAAAATTGTTTCCACAGCCATTCAATTGATATGCTATAATTTATCCAACTTTAATAAACTCTTTCTTAATCCTATATCTGTTATAGAGCAATAACATACTTAGGAGTTTTTGATACTTAATACCAATAACATACTTAGGAGTTGTTGATACTTGCTGAATTTCATGATTTTCTTCACATTTTCTTTTGAAGCAATTCTATTAAGACTTTCTGCCCACTTTTCCCATAACCTGCTTTTGTCAAAAGTCAGCACATCTCTGCATGGCAGATTACAATGGACAATTACCTCTGGTCCTTTATTCATCTTTGAAAGAATTCCTTCCCTGGGTTCTCAGCAAAATCTCCTGATTTCCTATCTGTAGTCAACTGTTCCGGATTCCACTTCCATCTTCAACCTGTAAACACGGGTAGAGCCTGAGGGGTTTGTCCTTGTACCCTTCTCTTTTCTATCTACACTCCTTCTTTGGTGAGTCTCCCAGTCTCTTTGTTCTAAACATCATTTGTATGCTGACAACTACTAAACATCTATGTCCAGCCAGGAATTTGTTGGTCCATGTAATCCACTCTCTGGTCTGTATTTCCAATCAGATTAGTAACAGAATTTATCTAACATAGGTTGTGAGATTGCCTCTTCTACTCATCTTAGAAAATGGCAATTATATTTTTCCAGTTTCCCAGGTCAGAAATCTTAGCTCCATCCTGACCTTTCTGTTTCTGAAATGCCTAGATTGTATCATCCTTGTTAGTTTTAGCCTCAAAATAAAACCATAGATGCTGATCTAATCATATTTCCTCACCTCTGAAGTTAGCATTCTCATCAAAGCCAGTAGAAGCTCAGTGCCATATGATCTACTTTTCTACTTGTAGATTCACCTTCTTCTAATCTATTCTCAACAATAGCAGTAAGGGGAATTTTTCTAAAACTGAGGCTATATGTTTCACTAGTCTGCACAAAATACTTAAAAAAGCTTTACATTCAGAGGGAAAGACCATCTATAAACTATATATAAAAGCCTAAGCAATTGTTCAACCATGCAACTGGTAGCTATGACGTGCACTGATGACCCAGAGGCAGATGCTCATTTACAGGCATGGAAACATGGAACAGACTGATGAATATAGAGGAAAGGGGAGAGAGTGGGAAGATATTAACCAATGATCTTATATGTAAACTAGAGGCCCAGTGCATGGATTCATGCACCAGTAGGTCCTTTGGCCTGGCCTGTGGGGATTGGGCTGAAAACTGCAGTCTGACATCGCCTGAAAGGTCTCAGATTGTGAGAGAATACAGGCCAGGCTGAGGGAGCTGACTGGTGCACGAATCCATGCATGAGGCCTTTAGTATTTTAATAATGGAGTGAAGATTCCCTATGGGATTTGGTGCCTGTTACTTCTTTAAGAGCTCATTTCTTACCACTTCTTCAATGATATCCTCTGTCCCAGTTACATGACCTCCTTGCTATTCCTCCAATACACGAAATTCACTTCTGTCCAAGGACACTCACACTTGCTTGAAGCTGTGCTTGGAATCCTCTTCTCTGAGATTATCTTAAAGAATTCTTTTTCCTTTCTCATGGTTCTTTTCTGAGGAGTGAATCCTTCCCTGTTCACCTGTGAAAATGGTAACCTAAGTAAGCCCCCATCCATTTGTTTTCTTAACTTGTCACCCATCATGTGTTGTGGTTGACTACTCTTGTATTCCCCTGATGAGATACAAGCTCTGTGTGGGTCAGGCCGTGCTCTGTGTCACCAACTGATGCATCCTCAGTACTCAATAAATATGCATAGTGCATAAAGCAACTCAGTAAGTACTTCTTGAACAGCTAAATAAAGCAGGATTGAGAAATAAAAACCAAATGTACCTAAAATACTGAAAATTGCTCTATTTGCCATGATATTAGTAAGTATTACTGTAAATAGAAGCATATTATGTATTACAAGTTAGCTTGATCCTATGGATATAGGTTAAAATTCTAAGGGAATTAGATCTCTAGAAGGGAGGACATAAAACAAAATACAGTGATACCTCGAGATACGAGTTTAATTCGTTTTGTAACCTTGAGGCGTGGGAAACTATGAGATGCTTGAGTGTCGGTAAACTGGTGGGTTGTGTGCAGCCGGCCAATCCGCGCGTTTACTCCTATCTCAAATGTTGCTCGTATTTCAAAGCAAAAATTGCTCACTCGATGGCTCGTATCTCAAAAATCTCGTATATTAGGGCACTCGTATCTCGAGGTACCACTGTATTATATAGAGGAAGACTTTCCGTGGACAGTGTCTTGGGCTAATTGCTTCCTATCATGCAAGACACTTTGGGAAGGCTCAATAGTAGATACTTCAGGGAATCCACAGAGGAGAGAATAAATGCTAGAAACTCAATTTAGGGACTATGCTTAGTGTCTGCACTTTCATTTTGAAGAGGAAGAAGCATTCACACATAAAAAGGGGCTTTCAAATTAAGAAGGCCTCTATGGTTAAGAAGTGTATATGTAAAAATGAGGCAGGGGTGGGATAGGGAGGACTTGATTTCCATAGTACCTGCTGTTTTGCATGCACTTTCTAAATATTTACTATATTCCTTATTCATTTAATTATAGTGATAATATAATTCTATAACAAGAGCCTGGTATGAAATAATAATGCATTGAAGAGCATTGATCTTTAAAGGGAAAACTATCCTATACAATAAAAGGCTAATATGAATATTGTCCCCTCCACTGGGAGTTCAACCAGGAGTTTGACCAGAGGGCAAGGCCAGTCCATAGTCCCTCTCCCAGGCTGGTCGGGCCCAATAGACCCCGATTGGGGTGGATGGGATGGACCCAACCAGTGCACAAATTCGTGCAATGGGCCTCTAATATGATATAAAACTGGCTTTATTTATTTTGTAAGAAGAATATTTTCTGAAAGCACCAGTCTGTATTACTGAGTTCATTGCTTCTATATTTTCAACATACCTAAGATCATCTAAATGGCAAGGTATGAATGAAGATATCATATGGCAGCACTTTGAATATAACAAACATTATAAGCTAAATCTGTATCCTTTCATACATTAAAACAGTTAAACTATAAAACTCACAATTCTATACTGGGTATGTGTGTGTGTGTGTGTGTGTGTGTGTGTGTGTGTGTATGTACATATACATATACATATATATATCATTATATGTACATATACATATACATATATATAATTATATTTATCTTATTATTTTATCATAATTCCTTATTTAAAATATTTGTAGAATTCTAAGGTGGCTTAAAATATTTACCAATTAAATTTCATAAAACTATAATGAGAGATTGTCAGACTGCTATGTGATGCTGAAAACTCTAAAACTTTCAGAAAAAATGACACCCTTCAATCCGCCAGTCTAAGAGAATCGACCAGACTGTAGCATAGCTTCTACTGGCTCAAAACCATTTTCCTAGAATAAACACAATACCACTTCACCCCACCCAACCCTCATTCGCACCTTAGATATCTACCTCAGAGCCCAGCCTATGTGGCTCAGTGGTTGAGCATCGACCTATGAAACAAGACATGGTTTGATTCTCAGTTAGGGCACATACTTGGGTGTGGATTTGATCCCCAGTAAGATGTGTGCCAGAGGCAGCCAATCAATCATTCTCTCTCATCATTGATGTTTCTATCTCGCTCTTCCTCTCCCTTCCTCTCTGAATAAAAATATTTTTTTTAAATAAATGTCTACCTGAGAAAGCTCAACACTGCTGTGATGGTTTATTTTATGTGTCAACTTGACCAGGCCATAGTGTGCTCAGATATTTGTGGACCATTATTCTGGGCATATCTGTGGAAGTGTTTTTGGATGAGGTTAATATCTGAGTCAGAAGACTGAGTAAAGAAGATAGCTCTCCCTAACGTGGGTGTCTTCATCCAATAAGCTAAAGGCGAGAATAGAACAAAATAGCTCACCCTCCATCCCTGGAATAAAAGAAAACCCTTCTTCCTACATGATTGCTGCAACATCTATTTTTCCTGACTTGGAACTTAAACTGAAACTTCAGCTATTCTTAGATCGAGAGCCTACAGGCTTTTAGGCAGGAACTTACACATCCATTCCTGGTTCTCAGAACTTAGGGCTCAGAATGGAACTATATCATTGGTTCTCCTAGGTCTCTCTCTAACATACAGACTGCAGATCTTAGGATTCCTCAGCCTCTATGATCCATTTTTTTTAATCTTCACCTAGGAATATTTTTACTGAGTTTAGAGAGGAAGGGAGAGAGAAAAACATCAATGTGAGAGAGAAACATTAATCAGCTGCCTTCCATGCATACCCCAACAGGAGATTTAACCCACAACCTTTTGGTGCATGGGGTCCATGCTCTAGCCAACTGTGCCACCCAACCAGGGTGCCAATTTCTTATAATAAAGTGTGTGTGTGTGTGTGTGTGTGTGTGTGTGTGTGTGTGTATCCTATTTGGTTCAATGTCTCTGACATTGAGGATACTGACAAGTGAATTTGCTGTTTGTTCCAGCCCAAATCTGACTAAATCCCTGAACTCCCTTTTTTAGGGCAGTTCCTTTAGAAAACTTATAATCCGTAATCTATTCTCTATTTCTTTAAGATCTAAGTCTTTTACCCCACCCCCACCTCCAGAAATGCCTCCTCAAGGAGTTGGTGACCACCTACTTGAAATGCAAAACTTAAGGTTAATATCTCTCCTGTCTCCCAGTTCCTATGGGAAGGTAGCCTACTTGGTTGGTGCCTTCTCCAATTTGTAAAACTACCTCCTGACCTAAAGATATGAAAAGCTTGTTTTTTCTCCAGATAAATGTCAGTTAACAAAAAACAGATGGCCCAGTCACCTTGACCAATCTCAGGGTTTTTCCTGCAGCATACCCAGCATTTGAAAAGCCTCATGGCCTTTGTTTTGGTAGAGTTGAATCAGGTTTGCACTGAAATCTTTCTCCTCGGACTTGAACAAAATCTGCCTTGCTGTTTTTAACCAGTGTCACATGAGTAATCTCTTTTGACACTGCTTAGTCACTCCATAGAACAGGAACTACTCTTGGAAATATGTTTAGGAACAAAAACTGTAATACAAACTCATTTAAGCTTTGTTTTTTCCTGCTTGTTGAAGATGGGGCCCCACACCTTCATTATTCAATGGGTTCCACAAATTACTGGGGTGTAGATGGTCCTGGTAGTATTAGTAACAGTAACAGTAATAGTAGTAGTGTTGGCAGCAAAAGCAAATATTTATTAAGTGATTTCTCTAGTCTAGGGTCTAGTGTTAGAGTTCTATGTATGTCAATTTATTTAATCTCATAATAGTTATGAGATATTATATTAATATAAATCCCTTTTTATAGTTAAAAACTGAGGCAATGAGAAACTTAGTACTTACATATTAAAAACAAACATAGGAGGGTGTAATAATGAAAATGAAATTGAGAGAACAGATGAAAGAAACAGGGTAGAGATAAAATCAAAAGGAAATGATGAAGGATTTTACATTGTTTGGTGTCTCACTTTTTGTTTTTTAATTTAGAGCAGTGGTTGGCAAACTCATTAGTCATCAGAGCCAAATATCAATAGTACAATGATTGAAATTTCTTTCGAGAGCCAATTTTTTTAAACTTATACTTCTTCTAATGCTACTTCTTCAAAATAGACTTGCCCAGGCTGTGGTATTTTGTGGAAGAGCCCCACTGAAGGGGCCAAAGAGTGGCATGTGCCTCAGAAGCCACAGTTTGTTGACCACGGATATGGGCATTGATGGCATGGTCTTGGAGAATAAGATGATAAGTTTAGCTTTAGTTAAACTGAGTTTATATAAAGATGCCTAACAGGTATCTGGAAATATGGGTTAGTTGCTCAAGAGAATAGTGGGAGCTGAGTAAAGAAATTTTGAAAAGCAATAAGATGATATTTATCTTATTATAGATATAATTATACATTATTTATATATTTATATTTATTAATTATACATTTGTATTGACAAGAGAAAGAAACCTAAACAAGGCCAGAAAAGGAGGTAAAAATAGGGTTTGAGAAATGCTTTTTCATCATTATCTCCAGAGAGGGAAGGGAGTTTACGTAAGCAAATTTTCAAGAGTTCTAAATCTTTTAGAGAGTTCAAGGAGTGTGGGAACCTCTTTTCTATGTCCCTTGTAGTTCAGGGTCCCCAGTTCAGGGTTCGGGTTCTGGAGGAGGCCGCACAAAAATGAAAAGAGAGACTGGAAAAGTATTAATTTGGCGATATTGGGGAGCCAGGCAGGAGCCTTCCTCTAGTGAAAAGACTACCCCTTGCTCTGGTTTTTTTCTTCTTTTCATTAAGACTATGGGATACACCCAGGACCTTTAGGCAGTAAATTACAAAAACAGAAGTTTATATGAAATAAACAGGTTGAGGCTGCTTCAGCTAACAATGTTTCAACTAAACAGTGAGTGATTAGCTCTGACCTTTCAGAGCAATTAAGGTTGACCAGCCTTCTGGTCTCCTGTCCACATCTTTCTATTAGTGAGACAATGTTTGGTTTCCGGCAAAGGAGGGATGAAAAATTATTGAGAACAAAATATTGGACTTAAGGATAAATATTGTTGACTATCGAGAAAGTAATTTCAGTGTAATGAGAAGCAGCAGCCAGATGGGAAATGTTAACAGAGGGAATTGTTGGTAAGAAAGCAATTGTTGTTTGTTCTTTTCAGGTCCTAGAGTTAAAGAGGAGAAATGAACAGAATGGTGCAGCAGAATGAGAGAGTGAAGAAAATAAGTTTAGGATCAAAGAGATTTTCCTTATTTAAAAGATAAAGATGCAGAAATTGTTGAGAAGGAAAGATATTATTTATAAATAACTGATTTTTTCACCCTTTATTATTGCAATCGTTTGATCTCTTTTTCATTGTATTTATTTATTAGGCATATTAGGCATCTTGCAACTTTCAAACAGATAATCTTCAGCAATAGACTTCTCTCTGCATTGAATTTCCATCTATAGAATGAAAATAATCATAATAGTCTTTATCTGGCTTTCTTAATAGGTTTACTTGCTCAGAAAGTCCAAAGAGGAAATGTTTAGAGAACAGCTTATAAAATGCATAAGCAAACAAAAAAAAACCCAAAAAAACTAAAATATAATTATACAGGAAGTTTAAAACTTAGGATTGTCATTGTTTGTATCCTGTCCCTTGTAAGAATTCCAAGAGGTGCAAGGAGAATTAGTTCTCTTTGCCGCCATCCATGGACCTGCCTGAAACTCAACCTCACCTGCTTCTAGCCATAGATCAAGTTTGCTGCCTCTCCATTCAATTGTATCTACATCCATAAACTCTACGGGCATAAAATAAGCAAAAATACCAGTGAAATAGCTGTGGCTCAGTGCTAATGGAAAAGACTTTCCATTTTTCATTTGTGTATATAAACTGACATATTTGCACCTTCATTTCCATTACTCAGAAATCCATTCTGATCCTTAAAGTCAGTGTACTATGGTTATCATGTGATTATGTGTGGCATCAATTTTCCTTCCTGCGACACTCTCTTTTTACAAGCTCTCAGCATCATAAAGTTGGGAGAGTTTATTGGAAATTCAAGGTAGCAGCATGATGGAAATGACTCAGAAATGATGCTTTGCTGCCGGAACAATGTTGGTTTACTTGTAATGCTAAACACACCCCACTAAGTTA